>CM061750.1:64458062-64714053 GCA_030979885.1 Lolium multiflorum
CCAAAAACAATTCCCTTAATATGCAACTTGTTTACCATGTTCAAATTCTTGATAATAATCCTGCTCCAATTACTATTAATGAAAAGAACTCTTCTTATGCCAAAATTAATGATACTTCTATGCATATGAACCATGATAAGAATGTTTTAAGTGATGGGTATATTGTGGATTTCATCAATGATGCTACTTAAAGTTATTATGAGAGAGGGAAATATGGTTATATGCATCTTAATAATATTAAGTTTCCCCTCTTTATGTTGAGAATCTTGAAGTTACTCGTGTTTTATCCTCTTATGCTTGTCACTTTGCTCTTCATGAATTCATTTGTGCACAAGATTTCCTATAGGAATATGTTAGGCTTAAAATGTTTGAATTTGCCTCTTGAAGCTCTCTTTTGCTTCAAATACTATTTCTTGCGAGTGCATCATTAAAACTCCTGAGCCCATCTTAATGGCTAAAGAAAGAACTTCTGGGAGATAACCCATGTGTTATTTGCTACGCACTTTGTTTTATATTTGGTGTCTTGGAAGTTGTTTACTACTGTAGCAACCTCTCCTTATCTTAGTTTTGTGTTTTGTTGTGCCAAGTAAAGTTAATCTAAGGTTGATACTAGATTTGATTTCTGCAGAAACAGATTTCTATCTGTTCTGGGATTTTCTCTCTGTAGAAAAATCAGAAAAATATGCCAATTTACGTGCGTGTTCCTCAGATATGTACGCAACTTTCATTAGTTTTGAGTTTTCTGATCTGAGCAACGGAAGTATTTATTAGAAATTCGTCTTTACGGACTGCTCTGTTTTGACAGATTCTGCCTTTTATTTCGCATTGCTTCTTTCGCTGTGTGGGGTGGATTTCTTTGTTCCATTACCTTCCAGTAGCTTTGAGCAATGTCCATGTTAAGAATGATTGTGTCACTTTCTGAACATGGAGTTTGATTGATGTACTAACCCCCTAATGAAGTTTATGAGAAGTTTGGTGTGAAGGAAGTTTTCAAGGGTCAAGAGAGGAGGATGATATACTATGATCAAGATGAGTTAAGCTTGGGGATGCCCCGTGGTTCACCCCTGCATATTCTAAGAAAGGTCTAAGCTTTGGGATGCCCAAGGCATCCCCTCTTCATCAACAACATCAAGTTCCTCCCCGAATCTATTTTTATTGTCACATCTTATGCACTTTACTTGGAGCGTCCGTATGTTTCTTGTTTTTGTTTTTGTTTGAATAAATGCTTGTGTGGGAGAGAGACACGTTCCGCTGTCGTATGAACACATGTGTTCTTAGCTTTTAATTTTCATGGCGAAGGTTGAAACTCTTAATTATTATATGGTTGGAAACAGAAATGCTACATGTAGTAATTGGTATGATGTCTTGAATAACTTGATATTTGGCAATTGTTGTGCTCTTGTTTAAGCTCTTGCATCATATACCTTGCACCCATTAGTGAAGAAATACATAGAGCTTGTTAAAATTTGGTTTGCATGAGTGGTTTCTCTAGAGTCTAGATATTTTCTAGTAAGATGTTTGAACAACAAGGAAGACGATGTATAGTGAAGAAATACATAGAGCTTGTTAAAATTTGGTTTGATGTACTAGTTCATGCTTGTGTTTGCTTCAAACAACCTTGCTAGCCTAAACCTTGTATCGAGAGGGAATACTTCTCATGCATCCAAATCCTTGAGCCAAACAACACTATGCCATTTGTGTCCACCATACCTACCTACCACATGGTATTCATTCCAAAGTAATTGTCGAGTTACCTTAAAATTCCATCATTCACCTTTGCAATATATAGCTCATGGGACAAATAGCTTAAAAACTATTGTGGTATTGAATATGTAATTATGCACTTTATCTCTTATTTAGTTGCTTGTTGTGCGATAACCATGTTCACTGGGGACGCCATCAACTGTTCATTGTTGAATTTCATGTGAGTTGCTATGCATGCCCGTCTTGTCTGAAGTAAGAGCGATCTACCACCTTATGGTTAAGCATGCATATTGTTAGAGAAGAACATTGGGCCGCTAACTAAAGCCATGATCCATGGTGGAAGTTTCAAGTTTTGGACATATATCCTCAATCTCAAATGAGAAAAATTATTAATTGTTGTTACATGCTTATGCATAAAAGAGGGAGTCCATTATCTGTTGTCTATGTTGTCCCGGTATGGATGTCTAAGTTGAAGAATAATCAATAGCGAGAAATCCAATGCGAGCTTTCTCCTTAGACCTTTGTACAGGCGGCATAGAGGTACCCTTTGTGACACTTGGTTAAAACATGTGCATTGTGATGATCCGGTAGTCCAAGCTAATTAGGACAAGGTGCGGGCACTATTAGTACACTATGCATGAGGCTTGCAACTTGTAAGATATAATTTACATGATACATATGCTTTATTACTACCGTTGACAAAATTGTTTCATGCTTTTAAAATCAAAGCTCTAGCACAAATATAGCAATCGATGCTTTCCTCTTTGAAGGACCATTCTTTTACTTTTATTGTTGAGTCAGTTCACCTATCTCTCTCTACCTCAAGAAGCAAACATTTGTGTGAACAGTGCATTGATTCTTACATACTTGCTTATTGCATTTGTTATATTGCTTTGCATTGACAACTATCCATGAGATATACATGTTACAAGTTGAAAGCAACCGCTGAAACTTAATCTTCCATTGTGTTGCTTCAATGTCTCTACTATGAATTTATTGCTTTATGAGTAACTCTTATGCAAGACTTATTGATGCTTGTCTCGAAAGTACTATTCATGAAAATTCTTTGCTATATGATTCAATTGTTTACTCATTGCATTTACATTGTTTCGAATCGCTGCATTTATCTCATATGCTTTACAATAGTATGATTAAGATTATGTTGGTAGCATGTCACCTCGTAAATTATCTTTTATCGTTTACCTACTCGAGACGAGTAGGAACTAAGCTTGGGGATGCTGATACGTCTCCAACGTATCTATAATTTCCGATGTTCCATGCTTGTTTTATGACAATACCAACATGTTTTGTTCACACTTTATATCATTTTGATGCGTTTTCCGGAACTAACCTATTGACGAGATGCCGAGAGGCCGCCACGTTTTCTTCGCTGTTTTGGTTTCAGAATCCTAGTAACGAAATATTCTCGGAATCGGACGAAATCAACGCCCAGGTTCCTATTTTCCCGGAACCATCCGAACACACGAGATGACCGGAGGGGGCACAGGGCCACAAACCACACCCCGGCGCGGCCAAGGGGGCGCGCCCCCTATGGTTTGGGCAGCCCGTGGCCCCTCCGACTCGACTCTTCGCCTATTTAAGCTGCGTGACCTAAAACTTCGACACCAATTGACGAAACTCTAGAAAGACTCCGGGGCGCCGCCGCCATCGCGAAACTCCAATTCGGGGACAGAACTCTGTTTCGGCACCCTGCCGGGAAGCCGTCTCCACCGCCATCTTCACCGCCATCGCTGCCTCCGTGATGAGGAGGGAGTAATCCACCCCCGAGGCTGAGGGCTCCGCCGTAGCTATGTGGTTCATCTCTCTCCCATGTACCTCAATACAATAATCTCATGAGCTGCTTTACATGATTGAGATTCATATGAGTTTTGTATCACTACTATCTATGTGCTACTCTAGCAATGTTATTAAAGTAGTTTTATTCCTCCTGCACGTGTGTAAAGGTGACAGTGTGTGCACCGTGTTAGTACTTGGTTTATGCTATGATCATGATCTCTTGTAGATTGCGAAGTTAACTATTGCTATGATAATATTGATGTGATCTATTCCTCCTACATATGCATGAAGGTGACAGTGTGCATGCTATGTTAGTACTTGGTTTAGTCTATTGATCTATCTTACACTATAAGGTTACTTAAACATGAGCATTATTGTGGAGCTTGTTAACTCCGGCATTGAGGGTTCGTGTAATCCTACGCAATGTGTTCATCATCCAACAAAAGTGTAGAGTATGCATTTATCTATTCTGTTATGTGATCAATGATGAGAGTGTCCACTAGTGAAAGTGTAATCCCTAGGCCTTGTTCCTAAATACTGCTATCATCGTTTGTTTACTGTTCTAACTGTGTTACTATTGCTGCAATACTACCACCATCAACTACATGCCAGCAAGCTATTTTCCGCACCGTTACTCTGTCATATATATTCATACCACCTGTATTTCACTATCTCTTCGCCGAACTAGTGCACCTATTAGGTGTGTTGGGGACACAAGAGACTTCTTGCTTTGTGGTTGCAGGGTTGCTTGAGAGGATATCTTTGACCTCTTCCTCCCCGAGTTCGATAAACCTTGGGTATCCACTTAAGGGAAACTTGCTGTGTTCTACAAACCTCTGCTCTTGGAGGCCCAACACTGTCTACAGGAAAGGAGGGGGAACGTAGACATCACAGTCCTACCGGCCGACGTCCGATTTGAAGCGCCTCGAGTAACAGCGTACACAGAGTCCTCCTCCAATATCGCGCTACAAGATGCTGTCGATCTCCTTGACGAAGCACGAGATATCGCCTTGGTAAGAACAACGGTCTACCAAATTATCACAGCCGACGAATACGCAGTCGAAGCTTTAATGTTGGAGATATGGTACTTCGGTTGAAGCAAAAAAGACCCTTGAAGCTAGAATCTCCATGGGAAGGACCATACATCATCACCGAAGTGATACCAGGAGGAGCTTATCGGCTCAAAAATCCAGCCTCAGGAAAAGATGTCGAGAATCCGTGGAACATCGCGCAATTGCGACGGTTTTATACATAGGATACGATTGTTTTTTCATTTAACGGCCTACAAGGTTGCTTTACATTATGAATAAAGATCTAATCAGATTTCTGTTACCCTTTTTCTTGCTTCAGGCTTTGGCACCCGAACGTAACGTTCGGAACCTTTTCCATCGGCTCTAACTCCCATCGGGAGCATTGGCCCAGACGATGACATTAATTAAATACTCAGCGAGAGCTAAGATTAATGACACACAAAAACAACCAATCCAAGCCTCGAAAAATACGCGAGTGCTGCAGTCGATGGTTACATTAAGATAAGGCTCAAACCGGTGCACCGTGTGACGAAGCCGAGCTTTTGCATAAATTACATATCGACTTCGCAATAACATTGCATAAAATTCAACGAAGTCATCGAGAAAGCAGGTTGAACTGATCACTCAGCCGCACTCGACAATAAAATATCAATCAAACTAACATAGCGTGCAGCGTACGCAGTAAACAATCTTATGCGATACAAGGTTGTTACATTTATAATCGGGATCCCCGGTCCCAGTGGGCCTTCAGTTCCTTTTCGAGGCATGATTCCATCCGAGAAACAATGGTGTGAGCAGGACCTCTAGCAACATCATATTATTGGCCTAAATCCCTTTCAGTGTTTGCCACGGCTCTTAAATCCAAAGTTGGATGGCATGCCAATATTGAAGCAAAGGCAAGCTCAGCACCAGCTAGAAGCTCTTTCCGCACTAGCAGCCGAATCCTCTCTGGAGACTTGAATTGGGTGAACAAGCCAGACAAAGTTTCGGGTGCCTGATCCAGAGGAAACAAGGTGTGCCAAACCATCGTAAGAAGGGCATAGTATTTATCAAAATAGTAATGTGCCTTCATCACCCGGTACTTGAACTTCGCCATGATGACGGCCTTCGGACGATGCAGCCATAAACCATGTGTTGGGTGCGCAACGTCGGTCATCGCCTCAACCTCTTCATGAATCTTCCTGTCCTCTTCAGCTGCATCCGAAGCCACGACTGGAAAAGGAACGAATGTTAGAACATTCAAGCTATACCTAGAATCAGAAGGCAGGCTAACACTCACAGTTCAAACTTTCGGTAGCAACATGAAGACCATCAAGAGCGTATTGTTCAATGGCAGTCGCTATTTCTCCCTTCTTCTTCACCAAGGCAGCCATCGCACGAAGGGAAGTAATGTCTTTATTTAGACTAGACACCTGGTCACGTAACTGACGAACAAGGCCTGATTCATCATTACCCGAAGGATTCGGAAAGAGCTCGGCACGGGAAGAAGATGAAGGAATCTGCAGTACGTCCTCGGTTCAGACCAAGCATTAATATAAAACTCCCATCGGGAGTATTGAGTGCACATCATACAGGCAAAAGGATGTTTGGCAACAGAGCCGAATTTAAAAGGTTACGAAAATCTTATGTACAACAAATCAAATAACGGTTCAAGGATTAGCCGACGTTGAACCAGGAGCTGACTCAGGAGCAGGCTCGGCTTGTGCTTCATCCACCAACTTCAAAAGCCGGTTGGCGCAAGTTATTGCCGATCTCTTGAAAGGCTCAAGGTTGACTAGATGATTTTCATCATCAACAGGCAGCGCCTTAGAGAACTCTTCCAATTCCGACCCCATCCCGTGGCCCATAAGCAACTGGAAAGTAAGAACCGCACCAATCAAGCGGCTGCGACGTTTCAGTATCTCTACAGGCTCGGAAGGATCGACAAGGAAAGCTTCCACCATCTCGTCGAGAGTCTTGTCCAGCTTCGCCTTTGGGAAGATCATCGAGTATAACTTCGACAACGCTCCCTTGGACTTCTGCAAAAACCTGAGCATCTGGACATTTGACTCAGCAGCAAGTGACAAAGCGTCGGCTGTGGAATCCTCCCGAAGCTGATGGCGTCGGCTGACAGTTAAATTGGCGGCCTCTGAAAAAGAGATGTATCAGTAATCAATGGAGAAAGCATCAAGAAAGGAGCGGAACACCATAAGGATTTTTACCCAGTAAATTCTTGATGGATTCACGGAGGACACCCTCCTTCTCATCAATTGCAGCCGCCGCTGCACGCCTGGCATCTTGATCATCCTTCATCTGACGCTTCAGCCTCTTTACTTCTTCCTTCAACAAGGCGTTCTCACTCTTGGCATCGGCAGCGAGCCTGTTGGCTTCGACCGCCTGATCAGCCGAAGATTTGACGGCCTTCCGAAGTTGGGAGTTTTCGGCCTCTAGGCGAGTAAATGTTCAGCAAAATCCACCACAGCATCGACTGTAGCGTAAATTGGCTGCAGCCAGGAAAATCAAGAGGAGTCAGGTGATGGAAATTCAGCAAAGCCAGACAGATTAAGTACTTACGTGATCGCGACCAGCCGACGGGGTGGGAGCATCATCAGGAGGAATAACTCTCGATAATGGGACCTTCTCTACACCCGTTCGGGATGGAGCTGTTGACTTGGCAGAGAAGGGTTCGATTCCTTAGCCGATGCTGCTCTTCAGAGCTAGTTTAGCTCTCTTTGCGAGAGGAACATCGTCATCGTCATCGGCAGAGCTGTTAAGTACAGAAAGTTAGCATACAAGGTGACAAGAAATAAAAAATAAAAAGAGTATAAATGCTCACAGATCCAGATCATCTTCGTCCACAAAGAAGCTTGTTGAACCCTTCTTAGCAGGAGGAGGCGAAGCAGCTTCGTCGGCATCATTATCTCGTCCTCTAGGACTTGATTCAGCCGATGTGATAAGATCATCATGTACCTGCTTACGACGTCTGCTCTTGAGAAAGGCGTCATCTTCAGCAGCTTCCTCCTCTTGGACATTGCTGTCCTCAAGGACATCTGAGCATCTTCGGTTCCCTCAGAATCGTCTCGTCATCCTCTAATACCACGCCGCTCTCGGGTGAGGGAGGATAACATTGGGCGACAGCGGGAGCCTGGAAGGATAGAAAACATGTAAAGAAGAAGTAATGACAGTAAACGAAGAATGATAAGGTTACCTCGGACGGAAGATGCTTGAGATCATAAGGAGGGTGCGCTGATGTCAAGACAATGGTGTCCTTGGTGCTGAGGCATGTTAGTTGACGAACTTAGTTAGGGGTGTATCTTCGATAAGTAAGAGTGTCGAACCCAACGAGGAGCAGGTGTTGACAAGCAGTTTCGATGAAGGATTCACTGAAATGCTCACGGACAAGTATCTGGGGGTTTTGATGTAACAGATGAATAAAGTACGAGTAAGTAAAGTGCAGGTAACAATTGCGCGAGTGGCCCAATCCTTTTTAGCACAAAGGACAAGCCGGTTTGTTTACTTATAATGACCAAACGTTCCTGAGGACACACGGGATTTTAGTCTAGTGCTTTCGCTATATACGGCTAATTAATCTTCATTGTTTTGATAAGTGTTGTGTGGGTGAACCTATGCTAATGTACCGCCCTTCCTAGGACTAATACATACTTGTGATTATACCCCTTGCAAGCATCCGCAACTACAAGAAAGTAATTAAGATAAATCTAACCACAGCCTTAAACTCTGAGATCCTGCTATCCCTCCTGCATCGATATACCAACGGGGCTTAGGTTTCTGTCACTCCGCAACCCCGCAATTGGCAAACGAGTACAAGATGCATTCCCCTAGGCCCATAAAGGTGAAGTGTCGTGTAGTCGACGTTCACACGACACCACTAGAAGAATAACACCACAACTTAAATATCATAACATTGAATATTACTCAACCATACTTCACTACTAACATTTAGACTTCACCCATGTCCTCAAGAACTAAACGAACTACTCACGAGACATCATATGGAACATGATCAGAGGTGATATGATGACAAATAACAATCTGAACATAAACCTTGGTTCAACGGTTTCACTCAATAGCATCAATAACAAGTAGAAATCAATACCGGGAGAGTTTCCCTATCAAACAATCAAGATCAAACCCAAATTGCTATGGCGGTGACGGTGTCCAGCGGTGGAGACGGCGGTGATGATGGTGGAGATGATGATGATGGTGATGGAGATGATGTCCAGCTCGATGACGGTGACGGTCGATTTCCCCCTCCCGGAGGGAATTTCCCCGGCGGATCTCAGCCCGCCGGAGAGCTCTTTTCTCTCTGGTGTTCTCCGCCTCGCAGAGGCGGCTGTAACTCCTCGCGAGGTACCCTGTGGCTTAGGTCTTCGGGACGAAGGATTTCACGAAGAAAAGGAGGCGAGAGAGGCTGTGGGCCCCTCACATCACAGGGCGCGGCCAGCCATGGGCCGCGCCGGCCTATGGTCCGGGCCCACCTTGGTCCCCTCGGCTCCCCCTTAGGCTTCCTTCGTCATCTGGAAAATTAGGATTTTGGTATAATTTTCATCAAGTTGATCCTCCGAAATATTGCATTCTGACGGTGCTTTTTCCAGGAATCCTGGCTCCGGTGCTCGATCCTCCAATAATCATGAAACATGCAAAATAGATGAAATAACATAAGTATTATGTCCAAATATGAAATATATCGATGAATAACAGCAAATTATGATATAAAATAGTGATGCAAATTGGACGTATCAACTCCCCCAAGCTTAGACTTCGCTTGTCCCCAAGCGAAACTGAACTCAAACAGGACCACATGTTTATGGAGTGAAGAGTCGATCAATAAAATACGGACAAGAAGCATCATATTCATTCACACAAGATATTCTAGTAAACAACTTCCTCATATAGTTCAACTTGAAACAAGTATAAGGTAATCACAAATAAAGGTGCATAAGAAATCATAGTTGGTGATGGCAAACTTCGTTCTTGGTCAGAGAACAGGTTATTCTTATCTATCGAGCAGCGCTCTCATGTTAAAGTTTATATTGCACAACTTGCATACTCAATCATAATAGTCTCCTCATGATCATTGATAACTTGCAAAGCTATATTCATTCAGATAAAACTTGTACATAAACAAGGAAAAATAAAAGACATGATGTAGTAAATCACAATATAATGGTTTGATCACAACTACTCAAATGCTTGCTTGAGATGGAGGGAAATAGGTTTACTGACTCAACATAAAGTAAAAGACAGGCCCTTAGCAGAGGGAAGCAGGGATTAAATCATGTGCTAGATCTTTTTCAATTTTGAAATCATATAAAGAGAATAAAAGTAATATTTTGAGAGGTGTTTGTTGTTGTCAACGAATGGTAGCGGGTACTCTAACCCCTTGCCAGACAAACCTTCAAAGAGCGGCTCCCATTTTATTTTTATTTTGTATGGCACTCCTTCCAACCTTTCTTTCACAAACCATGGCTAACCGAACCCCCGGGTGCCTGCCAACAATCTCATACCATGAAGGAGTGCCTTTTTATTTTAGTTTTATTATGATGACACTCCTCCCAACCTTTGCTTACACAAGCCATGGCTAACCGAATCCTTCGGGTGCCGTCCATCAATCACATACCATGGAGGAGTGTCTATTTAGATTAATTAATTTGGGACTGGGAATCCCATTGCCAGCTCTTTTGCAAAATTATTGGATAAGCGGATAAAGCCACTAGTCCATTGGTGAAAGTTGCCCAACAAGATTGAAAGATAAAACACCACATACTTCCTCATGAGCTATAAAACATTGACACAAATAAGAGATAGTAAATTTTGAATTGTTTTAAAGGTAGCACACGAAGTATTTACTTAGAATGGCAGGAAATACCATGTAGTAGGTAGATATGGTGGACACAATGGCATAGGTTTGGGTTAAGGTTTGGATGCACGAGAAGTATTCCCTCTCAGTACAGGTCTTTGGCTAGCAAGGCTAATTAGCAAGCATAAGAGTCGAGGGAAACAAACAAATATCCATGTGATAGAAATAATCATGCATCTTCCTTGTAAGCACAAACAATTTTAACTTCAGAATAATAAGCTATGAGCTAACAAGAAAGAAAGACAATGAAACAACTACATGTATTTCTCTTTTCTACTTAAACCTCAAAGTGTTGTTGCTATTGACCAATGCTAAGTTTGCCAAAACCAAATAGATTTATTCAATGCTCCCAAAGTGATACCAATACTAACAACAAGGTAAATCATATAGTAGAGATTGCAAACTAAAATAAGATGTGCAATATGTAAACGATAAGACTTCTCATTAATATTCCATAACGATAACTCACACCAAGGGATACATAGACAACCAACTAAAGGAGAGATACTTCCAAACTGCAACCCATCTTATATGATAACTTCCCTACTCATGATATGACACTACTTGATAATAAAAAGTAAAAGATAGTGATGATGTGATACCGCGGCACTCCCCCAAGCTTGGAACAAACCAAGGGGATGCCAATACCGATGATGAATTACTCCTTCGGATGGTGGTGATGAATTCTGACAAGCTTCTCAACAAGCTCCTGAAGCTCATCAATCTTGTACGTGAGGTTGCGAATCATCTCCGAATTGTGCTCGACGCGGTTAAGAAGTATATCCGACGGCGAGTCCCAACTCTTGGAGTTATTTCCCCACTCTTCACCTTCAGGCTTCATCCTTCCTGCAGTGTTAGAACGATCTATATCCCAATTGCTAGGCAATGCTGCCTTGGGAGTCCTTTCAATTTGATTATTGAAAATTAGATTGCGGAAGGGATGGTGAGTGCCTGAGAAAGATGTCTTCGGAGCTAGGTAATGACGTGGAACCCCTCCTCCGGTGCGAATTCTTGCGCTCTTGTTTGCACTAAAAGGGTTGTCCACCACCTTGATGCTTGCGATGGTAGCACGCGGGTGTGCGCGCGAATCTTCCTCCACCTCTTCTTCATCCTCTTCCTTGACGCTCTTGTCCTCCTCTTTCCACTCACGAATATCTTCATCCGAAAGCTCCTTGCCCTTGTTCTTGGAGACCATGGTGCTTCTAGACCGAAAACAGATCCTGGCAGAAACAGCTCGAAACAAAACACGTCGAGAAAACGATATACGGGCCTCCAGGGGTCCGGGGGATTATATAGCAAAAAATTTCACGACAAAAGGAAAGTACCAGGTCAAACCAGAGTCGGAGAGGGGCGACGAGGCGGCCAGCACATAGGGTGGCGCGGGCCAAGGCCAGGCCGCGCCGGCCTATGGGGGCACGCCCTCGTGCGTCTCCTCCACTCTGTTTCGATCTCGTAATTTTTCATATTTTCCAAAAATAGCAAAAATATTGTTCGGAAAGTAAATTGCGAACTTTTCATTACCAGTACTGTTACCTATTCAAAGTCGAGTTCTGGCGGACTGTCAATTTGTCCTTTGATGAAGGCCTCCGGTGTTTCCACTTGAATAATATCAACATCAACATTATAGGAATCACCTGAGATATAATGCTTGAGTCTTTGCCCATTCACCACTTGCGTGGCATTGCCTTGGAGAGAGCTAATTTTAATTGCTCCTGAACGATACACCTCCTCAACAACATATGGTCCTTCCCATTTTGAGAGTAATTTCCCTGCAAAGAATCTGAGACGAGACCGATACAATAGGACTTTATCCCCAATATTAAATTCTCTTTTGATAATCCTTCTATCATGCCATTTCTTAACTTTCTCTTTAAAGAGTTTAGCGTTTTCATAGGCTTCACTTCTCCATTCATCTAAAGAACTCAATTGCAACAACCTCTTATTACCGGCAAGTTTAGGATCTTTATTTAATTCTCTAACTGCCCAATAAGCTTTGTGCTCTAGTTCTAAAGGTAAATGACAAGCTTTTCCATAAACCATTTTATAAGGTGACATTCCCATGGGATTTTTATAAGCAGTTCTATAAGCCCATAGTGCATCCTTCAATTTACTAGCCCAATTCTTTCTAGTTTTATTAACAGTCTTTTCCAAGATAGATTTAATCTCTCTATTTGATAATTCTACTTGCCCACTAGTTTGAGGATGATAAGCGGAAGCAATTCTATGATTAATACCATATTTAGCAAGAGTTTTTCTAAAACCACCATGAATAAAATGAGAACCTCCATCAGTCATAATATATCTAGGAACTCCAAATCTAGGAAAAATAATATCTAAAAGCATTCTTAAAGAGGTCTCACCATCAGCACTTTTTGTAGGTATGGCTTCCACCCATTTAGTAACATAATCAACAACAACAAGTATATGAGTGTTACCTTCTGAAGAGGGAAAAGGTCCCATGAAGTCAAATCCCCAACAATCGAACGGTTCAATAACAAGAGTATAATTCATAGGCATTTCATTGCGTCTGGAGATATTTCCAACCCTTTGGCATTCATCACAAGATAAAATAAACTTCCTTGCATCTTTGAAGAGAGTCGGCCAATAAAAACCTGATTGCAGAACCTTTTGCGCGGTTCTTTCTCCGGCGTGATGTCCTCCATAAGCACTACCATGACATTTACTCAATATCTCTTGTTGTTCATATTCGGGAACACATCTTCGCAGAATACCATCCACTCCTTCTTTATATAAGTGTGGGTCATCCCAGAAATAATGCCTCAAGTCATAAAAGAATTTCCTCCTTTGCTGAGCTGAAAAGGTTGGAGGCAAATACTTGGAAACAATAAAGTTAGCATAATCAGCATACCAAGGACTGTCTCGTGAGCTCACCTTTATTACAGCCAATTGTTCATTTGGAAAACTATCATTAACAGGAACAGGATCATAAGCAATATTTTCCAATCTAGACAAATTATCAGCAACAGGATTATCAGCACCTTTCCTATCTACAATATGTAGATCAAATTCTTGCAAAAGAAGTACCCATCTAATAAGCCTTGGCTTAGCATCTTTCTTTTGCATAAGGTATCTAATTGCAGCATGATCAGTATGTATAGTAACTTTTGAATCAACAATATAAGATCTAAACTTATCACAAGCAAAGACTACAGCTAACAATTCTTTTTCAGTAGTAGCATAATTTCTTTGAGCAGCATCAAGAGTTTTACTAGCATAATGAATAACATTCAATTTTTTGTTTACTCGCTGTCCAAGAACAGCGCCTACAGCAAAATCACTAGCATCACACATAATTTCAAATGGTAAATTCCAATCAGGGGGTTCAACTATAGGAGCAGTTGTTAAGGCTTTCTTTAGAGTTTCAAAAGCTTCCTTACAATCATCATCAAAAACAAAAGGTACATCTTTTTGAAGAAGATTAGTAAGAGGCTTTGAAATCTTGGAGAAGTCTTTAATAAACCTCCTATAAAACCCAGCATGACCAAGAACACTACGAATACCTTTAACATCCCTAGGATAGGGCATCTTCTCAATTGCTTCAACTTTAGCTCTATCAACTTCAATACCTCTCTCGGAAATTTTATGTCCCAATACAATTCCTTCATTAACCATAAAGTGGCATTTCTCCCAATTAAGAACAAGGTTAGTTTCTTCACATCTCTTCAAAACTTTATCAAGGTTTCGCAAGCAATTATCAAAAGAATTCCCATAGACAGAAAAATCATCCATGAATACCTCTACAATACTCTCGCAAAAACCATGAAAAATAGCAGACATGCATCTTTGAAAAGTAGCAGGAGCATTACATAAACCAAAAGGCATACGTCTATAAGCATAAGTTCCATAGGGACAAGTGAAAGTGGTTTTCTCTTGATCCTTAGTTTTAACAGCAATTTGTGAAAACCCAGAATAACCATCAAGAAAACAAAAATGAGTGTTTTTAGATAACCTTTCTAACATTTGATCAATAAAAGGCAAAGGGTAATGATCTTTTTTAGTTACCTTATTAACTTTCCGATAATCAATGCACATTCTATACCCTACAACTACTCTTTGAGGTATGAGCTCATCATTATCATTGGGCACAACAATCATTCCTCCTTTCTTAGGAACACAATGCACAGGACTAACCCATCTACTATCAGCAATAGGATATATAATACCAGCTTCAAGAAGTCTTAATACCTCATTTCTTACCACATCCTTCATCTTGGGAATTAGACGACGCTGAGGTTCAACAACAGGCTTCGCATCATCTTCCATATTAATGGCGTGTTGGCAAATAGAGGGAGAAATCCCCTTCAAATCATCAAGAGTGTAGCCAATAGCTCCTCGGTGTTTCTTCAATATTTCCAATAACCTTTCTTCTTCAAACTCTGTAAGCTTAGAACTAATAATAACAGGATATATTTTCTTATCATCAATATGAGCATATTTAAGATTATTAGGCAAAGGTTTTAAATCAAAGACAGGATCTTCCTTTGGTGGTGGTGTTGTACCCAGATCTTCCACCGGTAAATCATGCTTAAGAATAGGTTGGCGAAGAAAAATTTCATCAAGCTCATCTCTTTCTTTCCTAAAAACTTCACTCTCGCTATTCTCCAAATGTTGCTGCAAAGGATTATTAGGAACAAGAACAATAGATGCACACTGTTCCATTTTAAAATCATTATTAGGCAAATCAGCTTTATAAGGAGTTTTGGTAAATTTAGAGAAGTTAAACTCATAAGATTCACCAGCAAATTTAGTCAAAATTTTCTCTTTCTTGCAATCTATAATAGCTCCACAAGTATTTAGAAAAGGTCTACCAAAAATGATAGGACAATATTCACTAGCAGCAGAACCAAGTACCAAAAAGTCAGCAGGATATTTAATCTTACCACATAGAACTTCCACATCTCGAACAATACCAATTGGAGAAATAGTTTCTCTATTAGCCAGCTGAATAACCACATCAATATCTTCAAGTTCACAAGAACCAATTTCGTGCATAATCTCCGTGTAAAGCTCATAAGGAATAGCACTAATACTTGCACCAATATCACATAAACCATAATAACAATGATCACCAATTCTAACAGATAGCATAGGAACACTAGCTTGCTTGGGTTTATTAGGATGTGAAACAATATTAGAAGCATCTTCACAGAAAATAATATGACCATCCTCCACATTTTCAGTCACAAGATCTTTAACTATTGCAACAGCAGGTTCAACTTTTATTTGTTCTTCAGGTTCTATAGGTTTCTTTTCACTTTTATGAACCGCACTATTTATAACAGAGTACTCCTTCATTTTAGCAGGGAAAGGAGTTTTTTCAATATAAGCTTCAGGAATAACATGATCAGCAGTTTCAACTACAACGCATTTATTAATAGATGAATCAATTTTATCTTTATACGGTTCATGATACTTATCAAAATTCTTCTTAGGCAATTCATAATGAGAGGCAAAAGCTTTATAAAGATTTGCAGCAACTTGAGAATCAAGACCATAAGTAGCACTCATATTACGAAATTTATCAGTATCCATAAAATCTTCAATGCATTTATAATCATAATTTATACCTGATTCTCTATCTTTGTCGTTCTCCCATCCTTCAGTATTTTCCTGGATCCGATTAAGAAGGTCCCTTTTAAACTCTTCCTTGTTGCGCGTGAATGATCCAGAACAAGAAGTATCCAGCAAGGTCTTGTCTTCAAAAGAAAGTCTTGCATAGAAATTATCAATAATAACATTACCAGGAAGCTCATGAATGGGGCATTTGAGCATTAAAGACTTCAATCTCCCCCAAGCTTGGGCGATACTCTCTCCATCATGAGGCCAAAAATTATATATGCGATTCCGATCCTTGTGAATTTCACTTGGAGGATAGAACTTAGAATAAAACCGGGGCACAATATCATTCCATTCAAGAGAATCCCCATTATCCAGTAATTTATACCAATGCGCCGCTTTACCAGACAGCGATATAGAGAATAGTTTCTTCCTCACTTCATCCATAGCAATACCTGCACACTTGAATAAACCGCATAATTCATGCAAGAACAATAAATGATCTCCAGGGTGGACAGTTCCATCCCCTGTATAACGGTTACCCACTACGCGTTCAATAATTTTCATAGGTATTTTGTATGGTATCTCTTCCTTACCTGGCGCCTCATCCACTACCTTTGCAGTAGTAGCAGATTTCCCAAATAAACATTCAAAAGGAGATCTCTCCATAATGAATTATGGCAGCAGGCAGAAATAAAATCAGCACAAACAGTAGAAGTTTCCCTTACCAATTCCACTTACCAATAGCGCTTCACTCCCCGGCAACGGCGCCAGAAAATAGTCTTGATGACCCACAAGTATAGGGGTGTATCGTAGTATCTTCGATAAGTAAGAGTGTCGAACCCAACGAGGAGCAGAAGGTGTTGACAAGCAGTTTCGATGAAGGATTCACTGTAAATGCTCACAGACAAGTATTCAGGGGGTTTTGATGTAACAGATGAATAAAGTACGAGTAAGTAAAGTGCGAGAGTAACAATTGCAGCGAGTGGCCCAATCCTTTTTAGCACAAAGGACAAGCCGGTTTGTTTACTTATAATGACCAAACGTTCTCGAGGACACACGGGATTTTAGTCTAGTGCTTTCGCTACATATGGCTAATTAATCTTCATTGTTTTGATAAGTGTTGTGTGGGTGAACTGTGCTAATGTACCGCCCTTCCTAGGACTAATACATACTTGTGATTATACCCCTTGCAAGCATCCGCAACTACAAGAAAGTAATTAAGATAAATCTAACCACAGCCTTAAACTCTGAGATCCTGCGATCCCTCCTGCATCGATATACCAATGGGGGCTAGGTTTCTGTCACTCCGGCAACCCCGCAATTGGCAAACGAGTACAAGATGCATTCCCCTAGGCCCATAAAGGTGAAGTGTCGTGTAGTCGACATTCACACGACACCACTAGAAGAATAACACCACAACTTAAATATCATAACATTGAATATTACTCAACCATACTTCACTACTAACATTTAGACTTCACCCATGTCCTCAAGAACTAAACGAACTACTCACGAGACATCATATGGAACATGATCAGAGGTGATATGATGACAAATAACAATCTGAACATAAACCTTGGTTCAACGGTTTCACTCAATAGCATCAATAACAAGTAGAAATCAATACCGGGAGAGTTTCCCCTATCAAACAATCAAGATCAAACCCAAATTGCTATGGCGGTGACGATGTCCAGCGGTGGAGACGGCGGTGATGATGGTGGAGATGATGATTGATGCGTGCAGTTGACACGTCCGTTGGGAACCCCAAGAGGAAGGTGTGATGCGCACATGCAAGTTTTTCCTCAAGAAACCAAGGTTTAATCGAACCGGAGTCAAGAAGCACGTTGAAGGTTGATGGCGGCGGGATGTGGCGAACACGAGAGATTCCGGCGCCAACGTGGAACCTGCACAACACAACCGTACTTTGCCCCAACGAAGCAGTGAGGTTGTCAATCTCACCGCTTGCGTAACAAAGGATTAGATGTATAGTGTGGATGATGATTGTTTGCAAAACAAGAGAAGATTGCAAGAGATTGTATTTCAAGATAGAGAATTGGGTCCACGGCTCACTAGAGGTGTCCTCCCATAAGATAAACAAGATGTTGGGTGAACAAATTTAGGCAATTGACAAATAAAGAGGGCATGACCATGCACATACACATTATGATGAGTATTGTGAGATTTAATTGGGCATTATGACAAAGTACATAGACCGCCATCCAGCATGCATCTATGCCTAAAAGTCCACCTTCAGTTATCATCCGAACCCTCCGGCATTAAGTTGCTAACAACGATAATTGCATTAAGTATTGCGCGTAATGTAATCAGTAACTATATCCTTGAACATAGCACTAATGTTTTATCCCTAGTGGCAACAGCACATCCATAATCTTAGAGATTCTGTCACTTCCCCAGATTCACGGAGACATGAACCCACTATCGAGCATAAATACTCCCTCTTGGAGTTACAAGCATCTACTTGGCCAGAGCATCTACTAGTAACGGAGAGCATGCAAGATCATAAACAACACATAGACATAACTTTGATAATCAACATAACAAGTATTCTCTATTCATCGGATCCCAACAAACGCAACATATAGAATTACGGATAGATGATCTTGATCATGTTATGCAGCTCACAAGATCCGACAATGAAGCACAATGAGGAGAAGACAACCATCTAGCTACTGCTATGGACCCATAGTCCAGGGGTAGACTACTCACACATCACTCCGGAGGCGACCATGGCGGCGTAGAGTCCTCCGGGAGATGAATCCCCTCCCCGGCAGGGTGCCGAGGCGGTCTCCTGAATCCCCGAGATGGGATTGGCGGCGGCGGCGTCTCGATGGTTTTCCGTATCGTGGCTCTCGGTGCCGGGGTTTCGCGACGGAGGCTTTAAGTAGGCGGAAGGGCAGGTCGAGGCCACGAGGGCCCCACACCATAGGTCGGCGCGGCCAAGGGGCGGCCGCGCTGCCCTAGGGTTGGGCGCCTCGTGGCCCCACTTCGTCTCCTCTTCGGTCTTGGAAGCTTCGTGGCAAAATAGGACCCTGGGCGTTGATTTCGTCCAATTCGAGAATATTTCGTTACTAGGATTTCTGAAACCAAAAGCAGAAAACAGGAACGGCACTTCGGCATCTTGTTAATAGGTTAGTTCCGAAAATGCACGAATATGACATAAAGTGTGCATAAAACATGTAGATAACATCAATAATGTGGCATGGAACACAAGAAATTATCGATACGTCGGAGGCGTATCATGATGATGGTGATGGAGATGATGTCCAGCTCGATGACGGTGACGATGGCGTCGATTTCCCCCTCCGGGAGGGAATTTCCCCGGCGGATCTCAGCCCGCCGGAGAGCTCTTTTTTCTCTGGTGTTCTCCGCCCCGCAGAGGCGGCTGTAACTCTCGCGAGGTACCCTCTGTGGCTTAGGTCTTCGGGACGAAGGAGTTCGCGAAGAAAAGGAGGCGAGAGGGGCTGTGGGCCCCCCTCCTCATCGGGCGGCGCGGCCAGGCCATGGGCCGCGCCGGCCTATGGTCTGGGCCCACCTTGGGTCCCCGGCTCCCCCTTCTGGCTTCCTTCGTCATCTGGAAAAATAGGATTTTTGGTATAATTTTCATCACTGTTGATCTTCCGAAATATTGCATTCTGACGGTGCTTTTTCCAGCAGAATCCTGGCTCCGGTGCTCGATCCTCCAATAATCATGAAACATGCAAAATAGATGAAATAACATAAGTATTATGTCCAAATATGAAATATATCGATGAATAACAGCAAATTATGATATAAAATAGTGATGCAAATTGGACGTATCACCGAACCTCATTCTGGAGCTCATCTGCCGATAGGTCGGCAGAGTTGACCCTCGACTTGTCGTTTTTGCCAGTGTAAAGCCACAACTGGTGAGGGCGAGACATCAGAGGCTGCACTCGACGTTGTAGGAACACTGAAACTACTTCAGTGCCGCACATCGTTAGGCCTCCTGTATTCTTCAAAGTGACTATTTGCTCGAATAGCTCATCGGCTGTCGCCTTTTCTTCGGGAGAAAGGGCATTGTTCCAAGACTTCTTCTTATGAGCTACCAAGACATCGTCAAAAAGAGGGAGATTTGAACGCCGCAGGAACAGCGTGCTGATACGTCTCCGACGTATCGATAATTTCTTATGTTCCATGCCACATTATTGATGTTATCTACATGTTTTATGCACACTTTATGTCATATTCATGCATTTTGGAACTAACCTATTAACAAGATGCCGAAGTGCCAGTTCTGTTTTGCTGTTTTTGGTTTCAGAAATCCTAGTAAGGAAATATTCTCGGAATTGGACGAAATCAAAGCCCGGGGCCTATTTTTCCACGAAGCTTCCGGAAGTCCGAAGGAGAGACGAAGAGGGGCCACGAGGGGCCACACCCAGGGTGGCGCGCCCCCTTGGCCGCGCGGCCTGTGGTGTGGGGCCCCGTGCCGCCTCTTGACCTGCCCTTCCGCCTACAAATAGCCTCCGTGATGAAACCCCCAGTACCGAGAGCCACGATACGGAAAACCTTCCAGAGACGCCGCCAACGCCGATCCCATCTCGGGGATCCAGGAGATCGCCTCCGGCACCACCTGGAGGGAATCATCTCCCGAGGACTCTACGCCGCCATGGTCGCCTCCGGTGTGATGTGTGAGTAGTCTACCCCTGGACTATGGGTCCATAGCAGTAGCTAGATGGTTGTCTTCTCCCCATTGTGCTATCATTGTCGGATCTTGTGAGCTGCCTAACATGATCAAGATCATCTATCTGTAATTCTATATGTTGCGTTTGTTGGGATCCGATGAATAGAGAATACTTGTTATGTTGATTATCAAAGTTATATCTACGTGTTGTTTATGATCTTGCATGCTTTCCGTTACTAGTAGATGCTCTGGC
Source organism: Lolium multiflorum (assembly GCA_030979885.1). Taxonomy (NCBI): domain Eukaryota; kingdom Viridiplantae; phylum Streptophyta; class Magnoliopsida; order Poales; family Poaceae; genus Lolium; species Lolium multiflorum. Next base: position 64,478,951 of record CM061750.1, read on the forward strand.
CAAGTAGATGCTTGTAACTCCAAGAGGGAGTACTTATGCTCGATAGTGGGTTCATGCCTGCATTGACACCTGGGACAGTGACAGAAAGTTCTAAGGTTGTGTTGTGCTGTTGCCACTAGGGATAAAACATTGATGCTATGTCTAAGGATGTAGTTGTTGATTACATTACGCACCATACTTAATGCAATTGTCTGTTGCTTTGCAACTTAATACTGGAGGGGGTTCGGATGATAACACGAAGGTGGACTTTGGCAGATGTATCAGGATGGCGGTCTATGTACTTTGTCGTAATGCCCAATTAAATCTCACTATACTCATCATGATATGTATGTGCATGGTCATGCTCTCTTTATTTGTCAATTGCCCAACTGTAATTTGTTCACCCAACATGTTGTTCGTCTTATGGGAGAGACACCTCTAGTGAACTGTGGACCCCGTCCAATTCTCTTTACTGAAATACAATCTACTGCAATACTTGTTCTACTGTTTTTTTCGCAAACAATCATCTTCCACACAATACGGTTAATCCTTTGTTACAGCAAGCCGGTGAGATTGACAACCTCACTGCTTCGTTGGGGCAAAGTACTTTGGTTGTGTTGTGCAGGTTCCACGTTGGCCGGAATCCCTGGTGTTGCGCCGCACTACATCTCGCCGCCATCAACCTTCAACGTGCTTCTTGACTCCTACTGGTCCGATTAAACCTTGGTTTCTTACTGAGGGAAACTTGCTGCTGTGCGCATCACACCTTCCTCTTGGGGTTCCCAACGGACGTGCCAACCACACGCATCAAGCAAATTTCTGGCGCCGGAACCGAAGAAAAGTTACACCACAAAGATTTCTATCTCCCACGTCAACTGCACGCCAGCAAGAAATTTCTGGCGCCGTTGCCGGGGAGATCAAGACACGCTGCAAGGGGAGTCTCCACTTCTCAATCTCTTTACTTTGTTTTTGTCTTGCTTAGTTTTATTTACTACTTTGTTTGCTGCACTAAATCAAAATACAAAAAATTAGTTGCTAGCTTTACTTTATTTGCTATCTTGTTTGCTATATCAAAAACACAAAAAAATTAGTTTACTTGCATTTACTTTATCTAGTTTGCTTTATTTACTGTTGCTAAAATGGCCAACGCTGAAAATACTAAGTTGTGTGATTTCACAACCACAAATAATAATGATTTCTTATGCACACCTATTGCTCCACCTGCTACTACAGCAGAATTCTTTGAAATTAAACCTGCTTTACTGAATCTTGTTATGCGAGAGCAATTTTCTGGTGTTAGTTCTGATGATGCTGCTGCCCATCTTAATAATTTTGTTGAATTATGTGAAATGCAAAAATATAAAGATGTAGATGGTGATATTATTAAACTAAAATTGTTCCCTTTCTCATTAAGAGGAAGAGCTAAAGATTGGTTGCTATCTCTGCCTAAGAATAGTATTGATTCATGGACTAAATGCAAGGATGCTTTTATTGGTAGATATTATCCCCCTGCTAAAATTATATCTTTGAGGAGTAGCATAATGAATTTTAAACAATTAGATACTGAACATGTTGCTCAAGCTTGGGAAAGAATGAAATCTCTGGTTAAAAATTGCCCAACCCATGGACTGACTACTTGGATGATCATCCAAACCTTCTATGCAGGACTAAATTTTTCTTCACGGAATTTATTGGATTCAGCTGCTGGAGGTACCTTTATGTCCATCACTCTTGGTGAAGCAACAAAGCTTCTTGATAATATGATGATCAACTACTCTGAATGGCACACGGAAAGAGCTCCACAAGGTAAGAAGGTAAATTCTGTTGAAGAAACCTCTTCCTTGAGTGATAAGATTGATGCTATTATGTCTATGCTTGTGAATGATAGGACTAATATTGATCCTAATAATGTTCCGTTAGCTTCATTGGTTGCACAAGAAGAACATGTTGATGTAAACTTCATTAAAAATAATAATTTCAACAACAATGCTTACCGGAACAATTCTAGTAACAACTATAGGCCATATCCTTATAATAATGGCAACGGCTATGGTAATTCTTATGGGAATTCTTACAACAATAATAGGAGTTCACCCCCTGGACTTGAAGCCATGCTTAAAGAATTTATTAGTACACAAACTGCTTTTAACAAATCTGTTGAAGAAAAGCTTGGGAAAATTGATATACTTGCTTCTAAAGTCGATAGTCTTGCTGCTGATGTTGATCTTTTGAAATCAAAAGTTTTGCCTAATGAGAATCATCATAATAAAATTGTTACTACAGCAAATGCCATTCAAGTTAGAATTAATGAGAATATAAGATTAATGGCTGAACTGCGTGCTAGGTGGGATAGAGAAGAAAATGAAAAACTAGCTAAAGAGAAGAATGTAGCTAAAGTTTGGACTATTACCACCACTAGTAATGCTAATGCTACACATGTTGCTGCACCCCCTACTAATACTAATAAAAGAATTGGTGTTAGCAATGTTTCCACTTCTAATGCAAAGCGCGAAAAACTGCCTGTGTGATAAAGCTGCTGAAATTTTTTCCAACATTGGGGATGATGATCCCATTGCTTTAGATTATAATGATTTGAATTTTGATGATTGCCACATCTCTGAAGTTATAAAGTTCTTGCAAAAACTTGCTAAAATTCCTAATGCTAGTGCTATAAATTTGGCTTTCACGCATCATATTACAAATGCTCTCATAAAAGCTAGAGAAGAGAAACTAGAGCGTGAAGCCTCTATTCCTAAAAAGCTAGAGGATGGTTGGGAGCCCATCATTAAGATGAAGGTTAAAGATTTTGATTGTAATGCTTTATGTGATCTTGGTGCAAGTATTTCTGTTATGCCTAAGAAAATTTATAATATGCTTGACTTGCCACCGCTGAAAAATTGTTATTTGGATGTTAATCTTGCTGATCATTCTACAAAGAAACCTTTGGGGAAAGTTGATAATGTTCGCATTACCGTTAACAATAACCTTGTCCCCGTTGATTTTGTTGTCTTGGATATTGAATGCAATGCATCTTGTCCCATTATATTGGGAAGACCTTTTCTTCGAACTGTTGGTGCTATTATTGATATGAAGGAAGGTAATATAAAATATCAATTTCCTCTCAAGAAAGGTATGGAACACTTCCCTAGAAAGAGAATGAAGGTACCTTTTGATTCTATTATGAGAACAAATTATGATGTTGACACTTCGTCTCTTGATAATACTTGATACACACTTTCTGCGCCTAGCTGAAAGGCGTTAAAGAAAAGCGCTTATGGGAGACAACCCATGTTTTTACCTACAGTATTTTGTTTTTATTTTGTGTCTTGGAAGTTGTTTACTACTGTAGCAACCTCTCCTTATCTTAGTTTTGTGTTTTGTTGTGCCAAGTTAAGCCGTTGATAGAAAAGTAAGTACTAGATTTGGATTACTGCACAGTTCCAGATTTCTTTGCTGTCACGAATCTGGGTCCACCTCCCTGTAGGTAGCTCAGAAAATTAAGCCAATTTACGTGCATGATCCTCAGATATGTACGCAACTTTCATTCAATTTGAGCATTTTCATCTGAGCAAGTCTGGTGCCATTTTAAAATTCGTCACTACGAACTGTTCTGTTTTGACAGATTCTGCCTTTTATTTCGCATTGCCTCTTTTGCTATGTTGGATGAATTTCTTTGATCCACTAATGTCCAGTAGCATTATGCAATGTCCAGAAGTGTTAAGAATGATTGTGTCACCTCTGAATATGTCAATTTATATTGTGCACTAACCCTCTAATGAGTTGTTTCGAGTTTGGTGTGGAGGAAGTTTTCAAGGATCAAGAGAGGAGTATGATGCAACATGATCAAGGAGAGTGAAAGCTCTAAGCTTGGGGATGCCCCGGTGGTTCACCCCTGCATATATCAAGAAGACTCAAGCGTCTAAGCTTGGGGATGCCCAAGGCATCCCCTTCTTCATCGACAACATTATCAGGTTCCTCCCCTGAAACTATATTTTTATTCCATCACATCTTATGTGCTTTTTCTTGGAGCGTCGGTTTGTTTTTGTTTTTTGTTTTGTTTGAATAAAATGGATCCTAGCATTCACTTTATGGGAGAGAGACACACTCCGCTGTAGCATATGGACAAGTATGTCCTTGGTTTCTACTCATAGTATTCATGGCGAAGTTTCTCCTTCGTTAAATTGTTATATGGTTGGAATTGGAAAATGATACATGTAGTAATTGCTATAAATGTCTTGGGTAATGTGATACTTGGCAATTGTTGTGCTCATGATTAAGCTCTTGCATCATATGCTTTGCACCCATTAATGAAGAAATACATAGAGCATGCTAAAATTTGGTTTGCATATTTGGTTTCTCTAAGGTCTAGATAATTTCTAGTATTGAGTTTGAACAACAAGGAAGACGGTGTAGAGTCTTATAATGTTTTCAATATGTCTTTTATGTGAGTTTTGCTGCACCGGTTCATCCTTGTGTTTGTTTCAAATAAGCTTGCTAGCCTAAACCTTGTATCGAGAGGGAATACTTCTCATGCATCCAAAATACTTGAGCCAACCACTATGCCATTTGTGTCCACCATACCTACCTACTACATGGTATTTTCCACCATTCCAAAGTAAATTGCTTGAGTGCTACCTTTAAAATTCCATCATTCACCTTTGCAATATATAGCTCATGGGACAAATAGCTTAAAAACTATTGTGGTATTGAATATGTAATTATGCACTTTATCTCTTATTAAGTTGCTTGTTGTGCGATAACCATGTTCACTGGGGACGCCATCAACTATTCATTGTTGAATTTCATGTGAGTTGCTATGCATGTCCGTCTTGTTTGAAGTAAGAGAGATCTACCACCTTATGGTTAAGCATGCATATGTTAGAGAAGAACATTGGGCCGCTAACTAAAGCCATGATCCATGGTGGAAGTTTCAGTTTTGGACAACAATCCTCAAATCTCAAATGAGAAAATTATTAATTGTTGTTATATGCTTATGCATAAAAGAGGAGTCCATTATCTGTTGTCTATGTTGTCCCGGTATGGATGTCTAAGTTGAAGAATAATCAATAGCGAGAAATCCAATGCGAGCTTTCTCCTTAGACCTTTGTACAGGCGGCATAGAGGTACCCCTTTGTGACACTTGGTAAAAACAATGCATTGTGATGATCCGGTAATCCAAGCTAATTAGGACAAGGTGCGGGCACTATTAGTACACTATGCATGAGGCTTGCAACTTATAAGATATAATTTACATGATGCATATGCTTTATTACTACCGTTGACAAAATTGTTTCATGTTTTCAAAATCAAAGCTCTAGCACAAATATAGCAATCGATGTTTTTCCTCTATGGAGGACCATTCTTTTACTTTCAATGTTGAGTCAGTTCACCTATTTCTCTCCACCTCAAGAAGCAAACACTTGTGTGAACTATGCATTGATTCCTACATACTTGCTTATTGCACTTATTATATTACTCTATGTTGACAATATCCATGAGATATACATGTTACAAGTTGAAAGCAACCGCTGAAACTTAATCTTCTTTTGTGTTGCTTCAATGCCTTTACTTTGAATTATTGCTTTATGAGTTAACTCTTATGCAAGACTTAATTGATGCTTGTCTTGAAGTGCTATTCATGAAAAGTCTTTGCTTTATGGTTCACTTGTTTACTCATGTCATATACATTGTTTTGATCGCTGCATTCACTACATATGCTTTACAAATAGTATGATCAAGGTTATGATGGCATGTCACTCCAGAAATTATCTTTGTTATCGTTTTACCTGCTCGGGACGAGCAGAACTAAGCTTGGGGATGCTGATACGTCTCCAACGTATCGATAATTTCTTATGTTCCATGCCACATTATTGATGTTATCTACATGTTTTATGCACACTTTATGTCATATTCGTGCATTTTCTGGAACTAACCTATTAACAAGATGCCGAGTGCCAGTTGCTGTTTTCTGCTGTTTTTGGTTTCAGAAATCCTAGTAAGGAAATATTCTCGGAATTGGACGAAATCAAAGCCCAGGGGCCTATTTTTCCACGAAGCTTCCAGAAGTCCGAAGGAGAGACGAAGAGGGGCATGAGGGGGCCACACCCTAGGCGGCGCGGCCCCCCTTGGCCGCGCGGCCCCGTGGTGTGGGCCCCCGTGCCGCCTCTTGACCTGCCCTTCCGCCTACAAATAGCCTCCGTGACGAAACCCCCAGTACCAAGAGCCACGATACGGAAAACCTTCCAGAGACACCGCCAACGCCGATCCCATCTCGGGGGATCCAGAGATCGCCTCCGACACCCTGCCGGAGAGGGGAATCATCTCCCGAGGACTCTACGCCGCCATGGTCGCCTCCGGTGTGATGTGTGAGTAGTCTACCCCTGGACTATGGGTCCATAGCAGTAGCTAGATGGTTGTCTTCTCCCCATTGTGCTATCATTGTCGGATCTTGTGAGCTGCCTAACATGATCAAGATCATCTATCTGTAATTCTATATGTTGCGTTTGTTGGGATCCGATGAATAGAGAATACTTGTTATGTTGATTATCAAAGTTATATCTACGTGTTGTTTATGATCTTGCATGCTTTCCGTTACTAGTAGATGCTCTGGCCAAGTAGATGCTTGTAACTCCAAGAGGGAGTACTTATGCTCGATAGTGGGTTCATGCCTGCATTGACACCTGGGACAGTGACAGAAAGTTCTAAGGTTGTGTTGTGTTGTTGCCACTAGGGATAAAACATTGATGCTATGTCTAAGGATGTAGTTGTTGATTACATTACGCACCATACTTAATGCAATTGTCTGTTGCTTTGCAACTTAATACTGGAGGGGGTTCGGATGATAACCTGAAGGTGGACTTTTTAGGCATAGATGCAGTTGGATGGCGGTCTATGTACTTTGTCGTAATGCCCAATTAAATCTCACTATACTCATCATGATATGTATGTGCATGGTCATGCTCTCTTTATTTGTCAATTGCCCAACCGTAATTTGTTCACCCAACATGCTGTTCGTCTTATGGGAGAGACACCTCTAGTGAACTGTGGACCCCGGTCCAATTCTCTTTACTGAAATACAACCTACTGCAATACTTGTTCTACTGTTTTCTGCAAACAATCATCTTCCACACAATACGGTTAATCCTTTGTTACAGCAAGCCGGTGAGATTGACAACCTCACTGTTTCGTTGGGGCAAAGTACTTTGGTTGTGTTGTGCAGGTTCCACGTTGGCGCCGGAATCCCTGGTGTTGCGCCGCACTACATCTCGCCGCCATCAACCTTCAACGTGCTTCTTGACTCCTACTGGTCCGATTAAACCTTGGTTTCTTACTGAGGGAAACTTGCTGTGCGCATCACACCTTCCTCTTGGGGTTCCCAACGGACGTGCCAACCACACGCATCAAGCAAATTTCTGGCGCCGTTGCCGGGGAACTGAAGAAAAGTTACACCACAAAGATTTCTATCTCCCACGTCAACTGCACGCCAGCAGTCCCGAAGGTAGAACCACTTGTTGCGCCAGCCCTGGACGGATTCCTTCATCGGATAGTCAAAGTAGTCGACCTCCTTCCTGACAACGAAGCCAACACCGCCGACAACGGGGGGGCCGTTGCTATCGTTATGACGCTTCACGTAGAAGATCTTCCTCCAAAGGCCCCAGTGAGGCTCAATGCCGAGGAAGGCTTCGCAGACGGTGATAAAAATGGAAAGGTGGAGGATGGAATTTGGGGTCAGCTGCCAGAGCTGAATCCCATAGAAGAAAAGGAGGGAGCGAAGGAACTCGTGCGCCGGAAGAGAGAGGCCACGGAACAGAAAAGCGACAAACATGACGGTGAAGCCCTTTGGGGGACTTGGGCGAGAAACCGAACCTGGGAGACGAATGTCATCCTCAGATGCGGAGATGAAGCCGAGGGCGCGAAGTTTGTTGATGTCGCGGTTGGAAATGGCGGAGGCGCTCCAATCGCGGCTAACTTTGGCCATCTCCGATGTGCTGCCACCCTTCTTTTTTCCCATGGTGAACGGAGCTTCAGATGGAGAGACAGAGGAACATGAAGCTTGAAGGAGAAGATGAGCAGTGAACGGGGTAAAAGGTAAAAAAGAAAGGAGGCTCCCTATTTATCCCGTAAGAATTTGAGCCCAGTCGTGGCCATAACTCCACAAAGCATCGTGGGGGAGGAGCAGATCTGACTGTACACGTGGCGCTTGAAGAAGGAGTGGAACCGGCGGCCCATTATTCCCACGTCGCGCGAAAATTGAGGAGACGCCTCGATCGCCGCGCGTGCACTAGTCAAGACCTAAAAACTGCCTGCGCAGAACTAGGGTGGGCCCGTCAGGTCAAGTCTTATCAATTGGCCCACAGCAGTTACACGTCAACAATGATGTCATAAAAAAAACTATAGGCACTCGAAGGAAACATGAAAAGTTATTGGGTGAAAGACTTGAGTCTACGTACGAATTACAAGCATCCGTACCTAGACTCGGGGCTGACACGCACCCGATAAAAGAAAGACTGAGCAGAATGAGCGGTAAGGAAAAGGATTGAGTCTCACTCGGTTACAAGCGATTGCACCAGACACTCCCATCGGGAGTGCATGATGCACACCAAATAAAAGTTTTTGCACTCCGGATCATGCCCGGACTTGATTCTGTGTAGGGTAACGTTGTTTTGCCATCGGCAGTTAACCAACAAAAGTTGGGCACGTTACTCATTATCCTTTGCATAAAGAAAATATATCGGATGACCTACAAAACATCGACAGAGGAGAATATTCGAGTGGTACAACTTGAGTCTACGCACGGATTACAAGCATCCGTACCTAGACTCGGGAGCTACCCCATCGGGAGCGCTGACGCGCACCCGATAAAATAAAGACGGAGCAAATTCAAGATGAGCAAAGAACATTAGGAGAGGACATACATTAGTCTCTACCCGAACTATTTTCGGCTAGACACTCGGGGGCTACTGACGTGGGCATTACCCTTCGAGTAACCGACGTTGCCCTATCCTGTATTGACTAATTGGAGGCCCATGAAGACACCCGAAGGCTAGATGGGCCACCTGGACAGCGCACCGGAAGAAACCTTGGCGGGCAAGACAAGGAAGCGGTCAACAAGGAAAGATTAGATCTAAAAGTACTGTAAACCTAGTCGTACTCGGTTAGGACCCTTGAGACCTGGCCTCCTATATAAAGGCCAGGAGAGGGGCTGCCGAGGGACACGATCAATCTTAGCAATCTTAGCCAGGAAAAGCTTAGAGCTAGGTAACCCTAGCAATAGCAATCTCGACTAGATCTCAGCCGAACTATTCGGCACCCCATTGTAACCCATTATCATCATAATCAAGAACAGACAGGCAGGACGTAAGGGTTTTACCTCATCGAGGGCCCCGAACCTGGGTAAATCGCTCTCCCCGCTTGTCTGTGAACCGATGTCTCGTGTCAGCCTACAGGATTCCATCAACCCTAAGCCCCTATCGGAGGGCATTGGCGAGGAGTACCCTCGACACTCGCCCTCGAGTAGGTAAACGATAACAAGGATAATTTCTGAAGTGACATGCTACTATCATAATCTTGATCAATACTATTGTAAAGCATATGAGATGAATGAAGTGATTCAAAGCAATGGTAAATATAATGACTAAACAACTGAATCATATAGCAAAGACTTTTCATGAATAGTACTTTCAAGACAAGCATCAATAAGTCTTGCATAGGAGTTAACTCATAAAGCAATAGATTCTTAATAGAAGGTTTTGAAGCAACACAAAGGAAGATATAAGTTTTAGCGGTTGCTTTCAACTTCAACATGTATATCTCATGGATAATTGTCAACACAAAGTAATATGATGAATGCAAATAAGCAAGTATGTAAGAATCAATGCACACAGTTGACACAAGTGTTTGCTTCTAAGATAGAAAGAAGTAGGTAGACTGACTCAACATAAAGTAAAAGAAAGGCCCTTCGCAGAGGGAAGCAGGGATTACTCATGTGCTAGAGCTTTTTATTTTGAAAACATGGAAACAATTTTGTCAACGGTAGTAATAATTCATATGTGTTATGCATAAAACATCCTATAAGTTGCAAGCCTCATGCATAGAATACCAATAGTGCTCGCACCTTGTCCTAATTAGCTCGGATTTCCATGGATTATCATTGCATTACATATGTTTCAAACAAGTGTCACAAAGGGGTACCTCTATGTCACCTGTACAAAGGTCCAAGGAGATAGATCGCATTTGATTTCTCGTTTTTGATAGATCTCAACTTGAGGACATCCATACCGGGACAACATAGAAAACAGATAATGGACTCCTCTTTAATGCTTAAGCATTCAACAACAGATAATATTCTCATAAGAGATTGAGGATTAATGTCCAAGCTGAAACTTCCACCATGATACATGGCTTTGGTTGGCGGCCCAATGTTCTTCTCTAACAATATGCATACTCAAACCATTCAACTCATGGCAAATCACCCTTACTTCAGACAAGATGAACATGCATAGCAACTCACATGATATTCAACAAAAGTGTAACAGTTGATGGCGTCCCCAGAAACATGGTTACCGCTCAACAAGCAACTTATAAGAAATAAGATACATAAGCGACATATTCTTTACCACAATAGTTTTTAAGCTACTTTCCCATGAGCTATATATTGCAAAGACAAGGAATGAAATTTTAAAGGTAGCACGCAAGCAATTTACTTTGGAATGGCAGAGAAATACCACATAGTAGGTAGTTATGGTGGACACAAATGGCATAAGTTTTGGCTCAAGGTTTTGGATGCACGAGAAGCATTCCCTCTCAGTACAAGGCTTTGGCTAGCAAGGTTGTTTGAAGCAAACACAAGTATGAACCGGTACAACAAAACTTACATAAGAATATATTGCAAGCATTATAAGACTCTACACCATCTTCCTTGTTGTTCAAACACTTTACCAGAAAATATCTAGACTTTAGAGAGACCAATCATGCAAACCAAATTTCAACAAGCTCTACAGTAGTTCTCCACTAATAGGTTTAAACTACATGATGCAAGAGCTTAAACATGATCTATTTGAGAGCTCAAAACAATTGCCAAGTATCAAATTATTCAAGACCATATACCAATTACCACATGAAGTATTTTCTGTTTCCAACCAAATAGCAATGAACGAAGCGGCTTTAAGCTTTTGCCATGAACATTAAAAGTAAAGCTAAGAACACCAGTGTTCATATGAACAAACGGAGCATGTCTTTCTCCCACACAAGGAATGCTAGGATCCGATTTTGTTCAAACACAAACAAAAATAAAAACATACAGACGCTCCAAGTAAAGCACATAAGATGTGACAGAATTAAAATATAGTTTCACTAGAGGTGACCTGATAAGTTGTTGATGAAGAAGGGGATGCCTTGGGCATACCCAAGCTTAGATGCTTGAGTCTTCTTGAAATATGCAGGGATGAACCACGGGGGCATCCCCAAGCTTAGACTTTTCACTCTTCTTGATCACATTATATCATCCTCCTTTCTTGACCCTTGAAAACTTCCTTCACACCAAACTCAAAACAATCTCATTAGAGGGTTAGTGCATAATCAAAATTTACATGTACAACAAGGACACAATCATTCTCAACACTTTTGGACATTACCCAAGGTTACTGAAATTTAATGGAGCAAAGAAATCCACTCAAACACAGTAAAAGAGGCAATACGAAATAAAAGGCAGAATCTGTCAAAACAGAACAGTCCGTAAAGACGAATTTTTTCGAGGCACTTAACATGCTCAGATGAAGAAGCTCAAATTTAATGAAAGTTGTGTACATATCTGAGGATTACTCATGATTTTTCGCAGATTTTTTAGACTCTCCTACAGAGAGATCAACTCAAATTCGTGAACCTGTTTCTGCGCAGAAATCCAAATCTAGTATCAACTTTACTATCAAAGACTCTACTTGGCACAACAATGCAATAAAATAAAGATAAGGAGAGGTTGCTACAGTATTAACAACTTCTAAGACACAACAAAACAGTAGCAAAATAAAAACATGGGTTATCTTCCAAGAAGTGTTTTCTTTATAGCCATTAAGATGGGCTCAGTAATTTTAATGATGCTCACATAAGGATGAGAGTTGAAGCAAAAGAGAGCATCAAGAAGCAAATTCAAAACACATTTAAGCCTAACCCGCTTCCTATGCATAGGAATCTTGTACACAAATAAATTCATGAAGAACAAAGTGACAAGCATAGGAAGATAAAACACGAGTAACTTCAAAATTTTCAAGCATGTAGAGAGGTGTTTTAGTACCATGAAAATTTCTACAACCATATTTTCCTCTCTCATAATAATTTCCAATAGCATCATGAACAAACTCAACAATATAACTATCACATAAAGCATTCTTATTCACATGCATAAAAGTATCATTACTCTCCACATAAGCATAATCAATTTTATTAGTAATAGTGGGAGTAAAACTATCACAACCATCATTGTAATCATCATAAATTGCAGGCATGGTATAATCATAATAAACTTTATCCTCCATAGTAGGTGGCACCAAAATACCATTATCATTATAATCATCATAAATGGGAGGCAAAGTATCATCAAAGAAAATTTTCTCCTTAAAACTTGGGGGACTAAAAATATCATGCTCATCAAAACCAGCTTCCCCAAGCTTAGAATTTTCCATAGCATTAGCAACAATAGTGTTCAAAGCATTCATACTACTAACATTGCCATTAGCATGCATATAAAGTTCCATAGATTTTTTAATTTTCTCTTCAAACACCTCATGTCCTAACTCAAGATAAATTTCATAAAGATCTCTAATTTTGTTGTTGTTTTCCATTAAGCCTAATTAGTGAAAATAAAAACAAGAAACAAAAAGATGCAATTGCAGAATCTAAATGAAATAGCTTCGAGCACTCACACACCGGCAACAGCGCTAGAAAATAGCTTAGTACTCGGAGGATGTGAATACCTTTACCTTACCTCCCCAACGGCCGAAAATAGCTTGATGTCTACGCACGCTTCTATTCCTGTAGACAGTGTTGGGCCTCCAAGAGCAGAGGTTTGTAGAACAGCAGCAAGTTTCCCTGAAGTGGATCACCCAAGGTTTATCGAACTCAGGGAGGTAGAGGTCAAAGATATCCCTCTCAAGCAACCCTGCAATTAAGATACAAGAAGTCTCTTGTGTCCCCAACACACCTAATACACTTGTCAGATGTATATGTGCACTAGTTCGGCAAAGAGATAATGAAATACAAGTAATATGGATGATTGTAAGTAGTAATTGCAATCTGAAATAAAGATGGCAGCAAGCAAACATGTAGCAGAACTTGTTGGAAACGGTGTTTCAATGCTTAGAAATAAGGCCTAGGGATCATACTTTCACTAGTGGACACTCTCAACAATGATCACATAACTGAATAAATAAATGCTACTTTCAAACACTCTCTTGTTGGATAACAAACACCATTCATTGTGTAGGGCTACAAAAGCACACCTCAAGCCGGAGTAAACAAGCTCCACAACGTCCGGAGTTCATATTAAAGTAACCTCTAGAGTGCATAATAGACCGTTGCAATTTAGACCGAGTACTAACATAGCATACACACTGTCACCAATAGCTATGAAAGGGGGAATAGATCACATCAATACTATCATAGTAATAGTTAACTTCATAATCTACAAGAGATTACAATCATAACCTATGCCAAGTACTACATGATGCACACACTGTCAACTTTACATCATGGAGGAGGAATAGACTACTTTAATAACATCACTAGAGTAACACATAGATCAATAGTGATACAAAGCTCATGATCACATAAAGATCACACCATGGGAGAGAGATGAACCACATAGCTACCGGTAGAGCCCTCAGCCTCGGGGAGAACTACTCCCTCCTTATCATGGGAGTCAGCAGCGGCGATGAAGATGGCGGTGGTGTCGATGGAGATGACTTCCGGGGCAATTCCCCATCCCGGCGGCGTGCCGGAACAGAGACTTCTGTCCCCCGAAACTTGTCTTCGCGATGGCGGTGGCTACGGAACTCTTCGTGGAATATCGTCGATTGTTTTAGGGTTTTCGGGGCAGGAGCTTTATATAGGCGAAAGGGCGATGTCGGTGGAGTCCCGAGGTGGGCTCCCCACCAGGTGGCGCGGCCAGGGAGGGGCCTGATGGCGTGTATTTCACACGTTCGTTGGGCAACCCCAAGAGGAAGGTATGATGCGCACAGCAGCAAGTTTTCCCTCGAAAAGAAACCAAGGTTTATCGAACCAGAGGAGCCAAGAAGCACGTTGAAGGTTGATGGCGGCGGGATGTAGTGCGGCGCAACACCAGGGATTCCGGCGCCAACGTGGAACCTGCACAACACAACCAAAGTACTTTGCCCCAACGAAACAGTGAGGTTGTCAATCTCACCGGCTTGTTGTAACAAAGGATTAACCGTATTGTGTGGAAGATGATTGTTTGCAGAAAACAGTAAAAGTATTGCAGATTGTATTTCAGTAAGAGAATTGGACCGGGGTCCACTCACTAGAGGTGTCTCTCCCATAAGACGAACATCATGTTGGGTGAACAAATTACAGTTGGGCAATTGACAAATAAAGAGAGCATGACCATGCACATACATATCATGATGAGTATAGTGAGATTTAATTGGGCATTACGACAAAGTACATAGACCGCCATCCAACTGCATCTATGCCTAAAAAGTCCACCTTCAGGTTATCATCCGAACCCCCTCCAGTATTAAGTTGCTAACAACAGACAATTGCATTAAGTATGGTGCGTAATGTAACTAGTGACTACATCCTTGAACATAGCACTAATGTTTTATCCCTAGTGGCAACAGCACAACACAACCTTAGAACTTTCTGTCACTGTCCCAGGTGTCAATGCAGGCATGAACCCACTATCGAGCATAAGTACTCCCTCTTGGAGTTACAAGCATCTACTTGGCCAGAGCATCTACTAGTAACGGAGAGCATGCAAGATCATAAACAACACATAAGCATAACTTTGATAATCAACATAACAAGTATTCTCTATTCATCGGATCCCAACAAACGCAACATATAGAATTACAGATAGATGATCTTGATCATGTTAGGCAGCTCACAAGATCCGACAATGAAGCACAATGGGGAGAAGACAACCATCTAGCTACCGCTATGGACCCATAGTCCAGGGGTAGACTACTCACACATCACACCGGAGGCGACCATGGTGGCGTAGAGTCCTCCGGAGATGATCCCCTCTCCGGCAGCGGGTGCCGGAGGCGATCTCCGGATCCCCCGAGATGGGATCGGCGGCGCGGCGTCCGGAAGGTTTTCCGTATCGTGGCTCTCCTTGGGGCCGTCACACGAGGCTATTTGTAGGCGGAAGGGCAGGTCAAGAGGCGACACGGGGGCCCCACACCACGGGCCGCGCGGCCAAGGGGGGGGCCGCGCCGCCCTAGGGTGGCCCTCCGTGGCCCCTTCGTCTCTCCTTCGACTTCTGGAAGCTTCGTGAGAAAATAGGCCCCTGGGCTTTGATTTCGTCCAATTCCGAGAATATTTCCTTACTAGGATTTCTGAAACCAAAAACAGCAGAAAACAGCAACTGGCACTTCGGCATCTTGTTAATAGGTTAGTTCCAGAAAATGCACGAATATGACATAAAGTGTGCATAAAACATGTAGATAACATCAATAATGTGGCATGGAACATAAGAAATTATCGATACGTCGGAGACGTATCAGCATCCCTGCTTAGTTCTGCTCGTCCCGAGTAAAACGATAACAAAGATAATTTCTGGAGTGACATGCCATCATAATCTTGATCATACTATTTGTAAAGCATATGTAGTGAATGCAGCGATCAAAACAATGTATATGACATGAGTAAACAAGTGAATCATATAGCAAAGACTTTTCATGAATAGCACTTCAAGACAAGCATCAATTAAGTCTTGCATAAGAGTTAACTCATAAAGCAATAATTCAAAGTAAAGGCATTGAAACAACACAAAAGAAGATTAAGTTTCAGCGGTTGCTTTCAACTTGTAACATGCATATCTCATGGATATTGTCAACATAGAGTAATATAATAAGTGCAATAAGCAAGTATGTAGGAATCAATGCATAGTTCACACAAGTGTTTGCTTCTTGAGGTGGAGAGAAATAGGTGAACTGACTCAACATTGAAAGTAAAAGAATGGTCCTCCATAGAGGAAAAGCATCGATTGCTATATTTGTGCTAGAGCTTTGATTTTGAAAACATGAAACAATTTTGTCAACGGTAGTAATAAAGCATATGCATCATGTAAATTATATCTTATAAGTTGCAAGCCTCATGCATAGTGTACTAATAGTGCCCGCACCTTGTCCTAATTAGCTTGGACTACCGGATCATCACAATGCATTGTTTTTACCAAGTGTCACAAAGGGGTACCTCTATGCCGCCTGTACAAAGGTCTAAGGAGAAAGCTCGCATTGGATTTCTCGCTATTGATTATTCTTCAACTTAGACATCCATACCGGGACAACATAGACAACAGATAATGGACTCCTCTTTTATGCATAAGCATATAACAACAATTAATAATTTTCTCATTTGAGATTTGAGGATTGTTGTCCAAAACTGAAACTTCCACCATGGAGCATGGCTTTAGTTAGCGGCCCAATGTTCTTCTCTAACATATGCATGCT
This sequence comes from Lolium multiflorum, assembly GCA_030979885.1. Taxonomy (NCBI): domain Eukaryota; kingdom Viridiplantae; phylum Streptophyta; class Magnoliopsida; order Poales; family Poaceae; genus Lolium; species Lolium multiflorum. The sequence continues at coordinate 64,495,615 of CM061750.1, forward strand.
TAACCATAAGGTGGTAGATCTCTCTTACTTCAGACAAGACGGACATGCATAGCAACTCACATGAAATTCAACAATGAATAGTTGATGGCGTCCCCAGTAAACATGGTTATCGCACAACAAGCAACTTAATAAGAGATAAAGTGCATAATTACATATTCAATACCACAATAGTTTTTAAGCTATTTGTCCCATGAGCTATATATTGCAAAGGTGAATGATGGAATTTTAAAGGTAGCACTCAAGCAATTTACTTTGGAATGGCGGGAAAATACCATGTAGTATAGGTAGGTATGGTGGACACAAATGGCATAGTGGTTGGCTCAAGTATTTTGGATGCATGAGAAGTATTCCCTCTCGATACAAGGTTTAGGCTAGCAAGGCTTATTTGAAACAAACACAAGGATGAACCGGTGCAGCAAAACTCACATAAAAGACATATTGAAAACATTATAAGACTCTACACCGTCTTCCTTGTTGTTCAAACTCAATACTAGAAATTATCTAGACCTTAGAGAAACCAAATATGCAAACCAAATTTTAGCATGCTCTATGTATTTCTTCATTAATGGGTGCAAAGCATATGATGCAAGAGCTTAATCATGAGCACAACAATTGCCAAGTATCACATTACCCAAAACATTAATAGCAATTACTACATGTATCATTTTCCAATTCCAACTATATAACAATTTAACGAAGGAGAAACTTCGCCATGAATACTATGAGTAGAAACCAAGGACATACTTGTCCATATGCTACAGCGGAGCGTGTCTCTCTCCCATAAAGTGAATGCTAGGATCCATTTTATTCAAACAAAACAAAACAAAAACAAACCGACGCTCCAAGAAAAAGCACATAAGATGTGATGGAATAAAAATATAGTTTCAGGAGGAACCCGATAATGTTGTCGATGAAGAAGGGGATGCCTTGGGCATCCCAAGCTTAGACGCTTGAGTCTTCTTGATATATGCAGGGGTGGACCACCGGGGCATCCCCAAGCTTAGAGCTTTCACTCTCCTTGATCATGTTGCATCATACTCCTCTCTTGATCCTTGAAAACTTCCTCCACACCAAACTCGAAACAACTCATTAGAGGGTTAGTGCACAATATAAATTGACATATTCAGAGGTGACACAATCATTCTTAACACTTCTGGACATTGCATAATGCTACTGGACATTAGTGGATCAAAGAAATTCATCCAACATAGCAAAAGAGGCAATGCGAAATAAAAGGCAGAATCTGTCAAAACAGAACAGTTCGTATTGACGAATTTTAAAATAGCACCAGACTTGCTCAAATGAAAATGCTCAAATTGAATGAAAGTTGCGTACATATCTGAGGATCATGCACGTAAATTGGCTTAATTTTCTGAGCTACCTACAGGGAGGTGGACCCAGATTCGTGACAGCAAAGAAATCTGGTGCAGTAATCCAAATCTAGTACTTACTTTTCTATCAACGGCTTAACTTGGCACAACAAAACTCAAAACTAAGATAAGGAGAGGTTGCTACAGTAGTAAACAACTTCCAAGACACAAAATAAAAATAAAGTACTGTAGGTAAAAACATGGGTTGTCTCCCATAAGCGCTTTTCTTTAACGCCTTTCAGCTAGGCGCAGAAAGTGTGTATCAAGTATTATCGAAGGGTGGTACTTCTACAGCGGGGTGTGGGCTTTTCTCAACCAGGCATAGTATATTAGATACATAAGTTTTAGCATCTCCCTTTTTCATTAGTCTTAGGCGTGCTACTCTCATCAAACAAATTTTCAGGAACAAGCCAAGCATAGTTATTTTCTAGTGCATCATTCATAGCTAGGAGCTTACATGGTATTGGTGCTTTGATCTCCCCTCCATCATCAATATTATTAGTGTATCTTATTCTATCCATATCCATCTTTTCAAGGAGACTAACAAAATTAGTAGGAGAACCAAGCATATTAAATTTAGCAAACACCTTTCTAGCTTCTCTTGCTAGACCACCAAATTCTCTAAGAAGGGTTTCTAATACAAAATCTTTCTTTTCCCCTTCTTCCATATCGCCAAGTGTGAAAAACATGTGTTGGATTATAGGATTAAGATTAACAAATTTAGTTTCCAACATGCGAACTAAATGCGCAGCAGCAATTTCATAAGTAGGCGCAAGGTCTACCAAGTGTCTATCTTCAAAATTTTCAATAGTACTAACATGATTGAAAAATTCTTCTATATTATTTCTCCCAACTATAGACCCACGTCCTACCGGTATGTTTTTTGTGGTAAAATTAAAAGGAAACATGATGAATAAAGTAAATGCAAGTAAACTAATTTTTTGTGTTTTTGATATAGCAAACAAGACAGCAAATAAAGTAAAACTAGCAACTAATTTTTTGTATTTTGATTTAGTGCAGCAAACAAAGTAGTAAATAAAACTAAGCAAGACAAAAACAAAGTAAAGAGATTGAGAAGTAGAGACTCCCCTTGCAGCGTGTCTTGATCTCCCCGGCAACGGCGCCAGAAAATGTGCTTGATGGCGTGTATTTCACACGTTCGTTGGGCAACCCCAAGAGGAAGGTATGATGCGCACAACAGCAAGTTTTCCCTCGGAAAGAAACCAAGGTTTATCGAACCAGGGAGGAAGAAGCACGTTGAAGGTTGATGGCGGCGGGATGTAGTGCGGCGCAACACCGGGGATTCCGGCGCCAACGTGGAACCTGCACAACACAACCAAAGTACTTTGCCCCAACGAAACAGTGAGGTTGTCAATCTCACCGGCTTGCTGTAACAAAGGATTAACCGTATTGTGTGGAAGATGATTGTTTGCGAAAAACAGTAGAACAAGTAGATTGTATTTCAGTAAAGAGAATTGGACCGGGGTCCACAGTTCACTAGAGGTGTCTCTCCCATAAGACGAACAGCATGTTGGGTGAACAAATTACAGTTGGGAAATTGACAAATAAAGAGAGCATGACTATGCACATACATATCATGATGAGTATAGTGAGATTTAATTGGGCATTACGACAAAGTACATAGACCGTCATCCAACTGCATCTATGCCTAAAAAGTCCACCTTCTGGTTATCATCCGAACCCCCTCCAGTATTAAGTTGCTAACAACAGACAATTGCATTAAGTATGGTGCGTAATGTAACTAGTGACTACATCCTTGAACATAGCACTAATGTTTTATCCCTAGTGGCAACAGCACAACACAACCTTAGAACTTTCTGTCACTGTCCCAGGTGTCAATGCAGGCATGAACCCACTATCGAGCATAAGTACTCCCTCTTGGAGTTACAAGCATCTACTTGGCCAGAGCATCTACTAGTAACGGAGAGCATGCAAGATCATAAACAACACATAAGCATAACTTTGATAATCAACATAACAAGTATTCTCTATTCATCGGATCCCAACAAACGCAACATATAGAATTACAGATAGATGATCTTGATCATGTTAGGCAGCTCACAAGATCCGACAATGAAGCACAATGGGGAGAAGACAACCATCTAGCTACTGCTATGGACCCATAGTCCAGGGGTAGACTACTCACACATCACACCGGAGGCGACCATGGCGGCGTAGAGTCCTCCGGGAGATGATTCCCCTCTCCGGCAGGTGCCGGAGGCGATCTCCTGGATCCCCCGAGATGGGATCGGCGGCGGCGTCTCCGGGAAGGTTTTCCGTATCGTGGCTCTCGCACCGGGGTTTCGCCACGGAGGCTATTTGTAGGCGGAAGGGCAGGTCAAGAGGCGCACGGGGGCCCCACACCACAGGGCCGCGCGGCCAAGGGGGCCGCGCCGCCCTAGGGTGTGGCCCTCCGTGGCCCCTCTTCGTCTCTCCTTCGGACTTCTGGAAGCTTCGTGAGAAAATAGGCCCCTGGGCTTTGATTTCGTCCAATTCCGAGAATATTTCCTTACTAGGATTTCTGAAACCAAAACAGCAAAAAAAGAACTCGACACTTCGGCATCTTGTTAATAGGTTAGTTCAGAAAATGCACGAATATGACATAAAGTGTGCATAAAACATGTAGATAACATCAATAATGTGGTATGGAACATAAGAAATTATCGATACGTTGGAGACGTATCAGGGCCCGCACCCCCCTATGGTGTGGGCTCCTCGTGGCTCCCCTTCATCTATCCTTCGGACTCCGTGAAGCCCCTGGAAAAACAAGAACGTGGCATTTTGTTTCGTCCAATTACGAGAATATTTCCTGTAAGATTTCTGAAACCAAAAACAACAGACAATAGGAACTGGCGCTTCGGCATCTTGTTAATAGGTTAGTTCCGGAAAATGCATCAAAATGATATAAAGTGTGAACAAAACATGTAAGTATTGTCATAAAACTAGCATGGAACATAAGAAATTATAGATACATTTGAGACGTATCAAGACTCAGCCTCATCATGGAACCCGATCAAACGGGAGCCTATATCGACCATCTCCTTCATCATAGGCTGCAAAATAGTCGACATGCAAAAATACAGTGTCAAGAAGTTGGGAAAATTTTCGAGTAAATAAAAAAATATGACAAGACTAGAAGAAATATCTTACATCATCAAGGAGTGGAGTCAATAAGCTTCTGGTGGCAATTTCTTCTTTACCAGCACCCATTTTAGCTTTTTTCTTCTTCAACGCTCGGGGGCTGCGTGCTGGAGCCGAAGCTTCTGGAGCAACATGTGGTTCCTCAGAAAGAACCAGCGTGTGAGATGTGCTCATGTTTGCTGGCCGAGGAGCTTCGATTTCAAACAATTCTTTGTCATCCCTGTCCACACGTTAGCAATTTCAGTACACGAAACAAAATACAAGTCAAGATAGTTGTTAGAAAGGAAGATAAAATCACGAGCTGACGTCGCCAGCAGGCTCATGTCCTTTGAGAGCAGATTCTTCGGCGGCTGGTTGAGACAGTTTAGACGCGCCGAAATCTTCTTCGTCAGGGCTTCTCTTCATCTTACGCTTATCTGGAGAAGCCGTAGGAGGAGGAGAGTTTGTGTGGGAGGAGCCAGAAACTTGTTCTGACTTCGAAATTTTGTCAGAAGAACCCGCACTCTTTTCAGATTCTATGGGTTCGCCCTAAAAAATAGAAGTTTCTTGCGAGTCATCTGTGATGGTGGATCGCTCAGATACATCTCCACCTTTGGGAAGTGGAGGAAGAGAAGAAAGAGTTTGGTGTTCCTTCAGACAGAAAGAGCGAGTTAACACACGAAAATTATCGAACCCGCAAAAAGAATAGTGTAATTCGAAGAAAAAAGAACTTACAGCTGGAAGGGCATGGACACCATTGAATGGTTCCACGCAACATGAAGAAGGAAATTCACTTTTCTTGCTCAAGGAGGTGAAGCGGCGTACTACCTTTTCCAAATCCTTCAAAGGAAGATCTTCGGAAATCCTATCAGCATCTTCAGCACCCGAATTATTCCATGTCTCACGTATTGTTATAAAATGCAAAGGCTGGCCTGTTTGAGGACGGGGCTTTACTCGGAGTCGGAGACAGCTCGTGCTTATATGGTAGTTCCTATAAACCTCCCGATGCGGCCCCTATCTGGGGCGGTGCACAAGGCGGGATTCCTCTGGCCGGTCCATTAGCGCGAGGAGGATTTCGGGTATACTATTTTGTTGGTTTCTTTTCGTTTCCACCAATTTTACGAGGAATCTGCTGATTTTCTCTAGTTTAGATTGGTTCCAAAAATTTCGAAAATTGGTCAAATTTCGAGTTTTTCAAAATTTATTTATTTTCATTTTTTTAAAAATTTCAAATCTGTTCGCTTCAAAAAAATCAGATTTCGACTTTTTATATAATTGTTTAAATTTAGAATTTGGTCAAAATTTATTTTTGTTCAGATTTCGAATTTGTTCAAATTTCAATTTGTTCAGATTTCTAATTTGTTCAGTTTAAAAAATGTTTAGATTTTAAGTTTTTTATGATTGCTCAAATTTTGAATTTGTTAAAAAATTATTTTTGTTCAAATTTCAAATTTGTTCCGATTTCAAATATGTTTAAAATTCGAATTTGTTCAGAAGAAACCAGAATAAAAAACTGTAAGAACATTCGGCAAGGAATGGCTGGCGAGTCGTGATGGAGTGAAAAGGGAACAAATAGCTGTTCTGCTTTAATTTGCGTGTATCGGGCCAGCCCACCTCATGTCCGCTTCACACCGCGCGCCCCCGGGTTACTAACTGGGCCGCAGCCCAACATCAGGTAAGCCATTTTTTTCGTTTCTTTTTGTTTTCTATTGTTTGTTTTCTTTTTTTTTAAAAAAAATTATTTTTTTAAAATCTAAACATTTGTCTAAATTAAAAAAAATCAAATTAAAAAGAAATCACTTTTTAAAAATCTGAACATTTTTCATATTTGAACATTTTTAAATTTGAACAAAAATGTATTTTTCTCTATGAACAATTTTCGAATTTGAACATTTCTGAATTTGAACAAATTTTATATTTGAACAATTTTCGAATCTGAACGATTTTCATATTAGAACAATTTTCAAATTTGAACAAATTTCATATTTCAACGGTTTTCAAATTTGAAGGGTTTTCAAATTTAAACGGTTTTCAAATTTGAACATTTTTGGATTTAAACATTTTTCAATTTGAATTTTTTTTTAAAATTAAAATTTTCAAATCTGAAAAAATATAAACAAAACCGAAAACAGAAAAAAGAAAAGAAAACAGAAAAAGAAACCAGAAAAGAAAAAAGAAAAAGCAAAAACGAACTACACAGGCTAAACAGACAAATGGGCCTGGCCCATACGAGACCAGAGGGTGTGCAGTGGTCGGTAGCCACCGACCTGGTCCATGTATAGGTTTTGCCCAGCCCGCTCGCGCGCTGCCTCCGGCTCGCGCATCGTCGGATACGCCACGTCACGTCGAACAGGAGACAACGATTGGCGCTGGTCCACCACCAAATCATTATCCCCTCCCGGTCCACCTCCTCCACTCATTCTCCCACCCCTCTTTCTTCTTCCTGATATCGCGATTAAGTGACAAGATTATACATATTATACTTAGTTTATGATACAACACCTACAATGCATAGTATCATGAATTAGTATCATAGTTTCATCATATTTAATGTTTTGTAGAATCTCGATGCAAATATGTGTACATGATGTGTTTGCCACTAAAGTTTCTAGTTTTACGTGCTATGATACAGTATCTACCTATGATACTACTCTCATCTCTCTCCTCATTAATTGATTTGCCACATAAGATTTTTGCCTACATGGCATGCATGATACTACCTATGATACTTCCATTGTGGCTAGTCTTATCCTTCCATCACTTTCCCCTCACCAAATCCCCCACGGCACCATGCCCAGAACTCCATGCCTCCACCGCGCAGGTGCAAGGAGCGGTGCTGCTGACTCCCACTTGCTGCAATCTGGCGTCCCCACGCGGCCATGGATTTTTTCCTCCACCGCAGCTGCCTGGCGCGCTATTGGAGGGTGCATCTGCTTCAAGCTGAATGGGTGCTGCTACGAGCAGCAGTGGCGGTGAGCCGGTTTCATATGCTAAAGCGATGGGGACAGCGTTCATCCGGCCGCGGTCCTGCAAACGACGACCATCGGAGATACAATCGACCTCGGCAGGAGCTACTTGCGGATGGTTCACCGCGGTCCGAGCTGCGATGGTTCACCGCCAGAGCTACAACGCTATACTGGCGGTGCTGCTAGCAGCAGCGACCCGAGCTGCGAGCGGCGGCGGAGAGCTACAAGTGGAGGTGCTGCAATGGCGCGCCACTGGAGCTGCAAAAGACCTCCGCCGGAGGTGCAAAGGACCGCCGTCGGTGCTGCAAAGGCGTGTCGCTGGAGCTCCAAAGGCGCGTCGACGGAACTGCAAAGGCGTGTCGCTGGCGCGCCACCGGAGCTGCAAAAGACCTCCGCCGGAGCTGCAAAGGACCGCCGTCGGTGCTGCAAAGGCGTGTCGCCGGAGCTGCAAAGGCGCGTCGCCGTAGCTGCAAAGGCGTGTCGCTGGCGCACCACCGGAGCTGCAAAAGACCTCCGTCGGAGCTGCAACGGACCGCCGTCAGTGCTGCAAAGGCGCGTCGCCGGAGCTGCAAAGGCACGTCGCCGGAGCTGCAAAGGCGCGTCGCTGGAGCTGCAAGCGACAAACCCTCTGTGCTGTCCTCCGTGTAGCGCCGCCGTGGTGTGCTGCAAGCCTAGTCGAGCGCCGTCGCGATGCTGCAACTGCAAGTCCGCCGTCGAGCGCCGGCGGTGGTGCGGCAAGGATGGGTGGCAGTGCTGCAAGCCAGGGCGCTGGTACTTCGACCGGCGTCGGCGGTGCTGCAAAGCCAAGGGCACCGGTGCTGCGACCTGCGGCGGTGCTACTCACCGGAGTTGACCATCTCCGGCGAGCTCGCCGGACTTCTTTCATCGTGCGTTCTGGACGGTGGTGTGGCTGGGTGCTACCGTATCGGTCGGTCTGGTGGGAATTTGCTTGTATTTTCTGTGTTGGTTTGTAGACGACGCGTGCACATGGGTGGTCCTAGAAAGACACGTGTCGTGCTGGGAAGTCGGAGGCTAGAAACAAATTAACCCCCGGAGGATTGTCAGCACTGTCCTTATACCTAACAGAGATACCGTCAGGCCGCACAACTCCTCCGATGAACCGGGAGACCCAGAACCTATATAGGCCGCACCCGTTCCGGCTCGAACTCCTCATATCATATCTTAGTCGATATATCTTAGTGCATACGTACACCACGATTCACAACAGCCCCAACTCGAAAATCACGATGGCGACTTCACCGATCGACGACGGAATCCCCTCCCCCGTACCATGCCCCTGGCTACCAGATGACATCGTCATGGACATCTTTGCGAGGCTGCCGGCCAAATTAGTGGGCCGGTGCCGTTGTCTTTCAAGCGCCTGGGCCGCCACTCTCGCCTCGGACGACTTCCAGGATCGCTACTACCGTCTCGCCAACCGCCGCCAAAGCCCTAAAGTTGTCTTCTTCCATTACGCCGACCCCGAGGGACAACAGATGCGCGTGTGGTCGCAGGACTGCCCTAGTGGAGAATCATCGCGCATGGACATCCCATGCCCTACCCCGACCACCATCCGCAGCAGCAGCGGCGCCGGCAGCGTCCTGCGGACCGTCCCGTACCACGACCGGCCAGTCATCCGAAGACAATTTACGCTCAGAATAGTGCCTTTGGTTTGTCAAATTCTAAGATACCTGTACAAATTACTTTATGGGCCCGTTCAATCTTCTCGGCCGATGAATCGACAGTCATGCTCGGCCACTGCAGACGCCGGTAAGACTGTGAATGGTGGTGCCCTGATCTCAAGAAAAAAGAAAGGCGGTGGCCCCCTTCGCCTCGCCACACTTCAGTGTCGTGGCCTTGTCGTGCTTCAGACCATCGGAGGGGTAAGTTACCTGTGCAACCCATCGACCGGGCAGATGGCGGCACTCCCACAAGGCCGGGGCCGGATAGAGGTTCAAGGTATAGATCAAAACTGTGCGTATCTATACGGGTATTACGAGAGCCTAGGACTCGGCTACGATGTCCATACCAAGAAACACAAAGTTGTGCGCATCTACTATAGGGGACGTGATCTTCAAGGGCTCCCTAGGTCTGCCGGGTGCGAAGTTTATATTGTCAACTCCACGACAAGGTCACGCTGGCAGCCAATCCGAGAGAAGCCGCCAGCTTGGGTCAAGTATAACCGACAAAGTGTCTTTGTACAAGGGCACGTGCATTGGTTGGCCCAACGGAAGATCAACATCTCTAGCAACACACCTTCAGGTGAGATGTACATTATCTCCTTCTCGCTCGTTGACCATACTTTTGGAACTGTGGAGCCGCCACTCAGTATGGAAAACTTGAGTTTGTCCAAACATGAGTTGACAACTCTTGAAGGCCACTTATGCCTCTTTTCCACCAAGGTTTCTCAATCCTCGTGTTACGACATCTGGCAGCTACCTGAATATGAAGGGCGTGTCTGGAACTTGCGTTGCCGGATCGACATGGGCAAGGTGTCACCAGATATCACCGACAGGTTTGTGAAATGCATGTTACACCCGCTCGCCATTATCAACAATGGTCGTCGCATCCTCCTCGCACAACCCAGCATGGCCTTCGCGTACAACTACTCTCAGATGTGCGCATATGACTTGGTGACCGGTCACGTTGATGATATCGACAGTGGCAGCACCATCGTCTATCACTGGATCATTGCCACGATAGACGCTGTAGTGTTTGAGGAAAGCATCTTCTCCTTTGGGCGGGGTGATTCTGACCTATGACGGACTAGGTATACCTTAATAGAGCTGATTTCAAGACTTTAGGGTCGTGGTTTATTTGATTTCACATTTATGGTGCAAAAACTTATTCTTTGTACGTGAAAGAGTTTGCTGTGTAATCCATACCTAATCTTATTTGACTATGTTACACGATGAACTAATTTCGTAAGATGGTCTATATTTTTTTTCGAAAAAGTAAGATGGTCTATATGACAGTGCGGCATGCCGCTCCTGGACGTTGTATGTAGTATCATCATAACTCATAAATAATGTAGTAGGTGCCTTATTGAGCTAGTAGAGCTACATTGCTACAGAGGTACGGAATGAATCAGTATTTTACAGATACTGCCTACGCAGGTAGAACGTGGACTAATATTTGACATGTCAGGTGCGGCTGTCGAGTGCAAGGTATTTCTTCTTGTGATGACTTTTTTCTTCTTGAGATGACTTGATTGATCAGTCAGGTAGTAACTACTGGTTCAATCGTCGGTTCAGTCCCATCTGATTGTTGTGCTCTGCGTTGTCCGTAGAAAAAAGGGCTGGTTACTCTTTTTTTTTTTTTTTTGAGAAACACAGTACAAACGCAGACGCTCACATACACGCGCATACACTCACCCCTATGAACGCACACACGCACACCCTACCCCCTATGAGCACCTCCGGAAGACTGAGCCGGCGGATTGGATCTTGAAATTGACGGCTCACAGCGCTCCATTGTCGACGAACGCCTCCCATGAATGAATATTCCGCTTTTACGACACACGATGTCAAATCTGGGATTTGAACTCTGGTGGGCTGGGGGTACAACCACCCTCCTAACCACCCAACCTCAGGTTGGTTCTCAAAGGGCTGGTTACTCTGTAGCATGTATCATTAAACACAGTATTCCCACCGGTCCAAAATAGTTGTCGCATGTTCAATGAACCTACAAAGATTTTACCTAATATTTTACCAGATCTGCGATAGGTATTTAGGACCCATTATAAAAAACAAGGTATTTAGGGCCGGAGGGGCCGGTATCTATATCTATATCTATACCTAATAATAAAGGAGCTAACGTTTCCTTGGTTTGGTCCGTCTAAATGCGTTTTCGTCCGTTTTAAAGTGCGCTTTCGTCCGTCTACATGCACACTACCCACCTTATGTACGTCTCATAAAACAGAGTTTGATCCAAATCAAAACAGCTCCATGTTAAGTAAGTACGACAAAGGACTAAGGAAAGATCAAAACAGAGTTCGATCCAAATCAAAACAGCCAAGCTAGCCCGGGTACCGTGAAAACAGAGTTGGATCTGAATAGAAATAACCCAGCTAGGCAGGGTTGGCCTGCATTATGTACCTATAAATACCAGGACGTCCGCCACACAGACGATCAATTAATTCATCTTCAGCCGTGTCAGCGATGGAAAATCAGGCGGCCGCGTTAAGGTCGAGCTCGCCGGGGGCCGACGACAAGCCGCGGCGGGTGCCTGCATGACAAAGGGGAGGCGGGAGATCGATGGCTCAACACAGGAAGGCCGGAGTTTGCTGGTACAAGTAGCGTCTCCGGCCAGCCCGGACTTTATCGACCGCGTCAAGGCGCGCGTGGGAACGTGACCGATGGACTAGGTCGATGGTGCCTGCACCACCGCGCCGGTGCCGGCCGTTTGTGCCGCTGCCGCTCTGTAGTATAACCTGACGCCGAGTGCCACCACCCCCGCGCTACCTTGTTTTCCTCGACGCCATCTTGCCTTGCACTCGCCCGCGATGAAGGCGGCCGAACACCGTCCACGAGATCCAGTACATCCACGTGCGCATGGCCGGCACGTCCCTGATCAGCTCGTCGCATCGAGAGAGCGGATCGATTACTTGTCCAACAACAATACAAAATCGAATCCTAACCGCACGCCGTGTTACTATATGTTTTCGTTGTGTGGCGTCGCAAAACAATGAAGCGAATGGATCTTGACGGAGTTGCAACGCGACGCCACCACCGGCCAGCGTGGACGGAAGAGGAGAGGTTGTGCGCGCGGCAGGTTGATCTTCTGCATCAGCCTTGCGGATATGGCTGCTTGACGTCTCCATGCCGGAGGCGTGCTGGGCACCGGGGATCGGTGCAACGATGGCGGCGGCAGGCTGATTTTCTGCACGCCGACGAATCGGCCTTGCGGATATGGCTGCTCGGCGTCTCCATGTCGGAGGCGTGCTGGGCACCGGGGATCGGGGTAACGATCACGGCGGCAGGATGTGGGCGTGGCCGCGCTCGACAGACTGGACAGCTTGGCGGCGTGGTTGGAGGCGGAAGTAGCCTGACATCTCGGGCGGCAAGGGGGGGTGCTCTTTCTGTAGAATAGATCGGCGAGAGCGGGAACGAAGTCGAGGCAGACATAGCCGGGCGCCCGGGCCATGTCGGTGCCGACGGCCATCTCGCGCACCACATCCTGGCGCAGGGAAACGTCGGGAAGTGGGGCAGGCACAAGCGACAAGGAGAGCCAACCACGAAGCAGTCATGCTGCGCGTGCACGAAAGTCTCAGCTGTTTGGTGTCTTTGCAATTTGCTTAGCTGATGCGGTTTGCTTCTAGGATTGAAATTTCTGTTTGCAATTTTTTGTTTTTTTTCAACCGACAATTTCTACAATTTCGGACATGTATGTAACTCTTTGGCCGACACTCCTCCCTGTCTCATATAACTAAGAAAAGCATTCCAAATTGTTCACTGAAGGTTATTGAAAATGATTTAGTCAGAGAACAATAAAGATTACCCATACATATTTAAAAACTAATGCGTCATATCAAAAAATTCCTAGAGACTAAACAACCCATTTGCACTAGAATGAGGATTACAATTTATTATGGAAGTGAAGATTTGTACATATCCACCTTTTATTTTGTCCGCACACGATCCCTTTCAATCTTCCAACGCCGTCAAGTTTATAGTCCCATCACGGTTCTACGCTTCCGTGGCCAGCGACCCCGCTATCTTCGACAACCCGCCACTACATTCTAGCGACTTATTCCTCGAGTACGAATGCCCTCCGGTACTATCTTGTGCCCTATTCCTCGAGTACGAAGACCCGATACACTCATAAAGGCTCCTAGATTGAGTCGTATTTATTTCCCCCGGTGCAACGCACGAGCACTTTTGCTAGTAGAGGATAAAGAATGCAAACGGCAGTCTGTGTTTTTTCGAAATGGAAAAGCAGTCTGTGGATAGAATCGGCTTCGATTCAGTTAGCTAATGAATACAGATCTTCATATCCTGTATTTAAAGAAAGGATCGGATTGTGATCCCCTTACCGTGTGTACGGCACTTCTTCTGTTGTATAAAGAGACATACCTGATCAAGCGGTCGCAAGGAAACGTCATAATAATGGAGGTGGCGTTTTGGCTCATAGGAGCAAATGCTCCTATTATATAAAATAATTAAAAAACAATTTTAAAAATGTCAAAAAAAATTGATATAATTTTTTGGTGTACATCGTGACATTCTAAGTTAGTGCACAAGTTTTCGTGGAGAAACAACATTTTATGTGGTGTGTACAAAAAAGGCAAAAAAATATCCTGTACGTAGTCGTGTTATAGCATCAAAATTTGTCTTTTTTACAGAAGCCACATAATTTTTAGTTTTTTTTTAAAACTTGTGTACGAACATAAAATATGTAGATGTACATGGAAAATTTTATTTTAGAATTTTTTGACACTTCAAAATGTAGATTCACACAATGGGAGCAAATGCTCCTATGAGCCAAAGTGAATATCCCCATAATAACGCGTGTTAGAATTCTGAATAGCCGGTTCATGCGGAGGAAACAAGACCGGCCGGGTGCAATTTTGTGACATCAACCACAACCCCAATGATACGTTGCACCTGTTCCGGCTCAAACTCCTCACAACATATATCAGTGGTTATATAAATCCATTGCATGTAGGCAGTAGGAAACGACACGCTGTCGTGTGTACAACATACTGTGGTCCCTAAAACACTACACCGGAGACGAGGAAGAACTAAATTCAGAGAATCGAGAGCAAGAACGGGAGATTGCGCCGTTCACTACTTGCGACTTTTATATGTTTCAATCACTCCTTTTTATTCGGGCTACAAATGGTCACACGATCCCATGATCCGCAATGCTCCCTCCATCCCACCAGTGGACCACGACCCACGGAAGAAACACTCCAAGTTTGTTAGCAAAAGCTTGGAGCCTATTGCTACTTCTAAATTCAGAAAGTTCACAAACTTTTTTTTTTCGAGAATACGTCCTGGAAGACGTATCAATCACATAGAAGAAGAGGCCGACGGCCGATACAACTCCACACACACCCAAGACGATACATAGCCAAGCGGCTTACAACACCCGCTACAAACGACCCGATGAGAACGATCCGCCCCCAACATCCTACCAAAGAGGTGAGGAGATGGAGCACGGAGCCACCGAACCGCGTCACGAACCAAGCGAGATACCACCATAGCACGACCGCGACTCCAAGGCAGCCCGGACCAACGTACCTCCCCTCATGAGCCTAGAAGAGTCGGCGAGGAGAAGGCAGGGTCCTTCGAACTTGGAGAAGCAGCTGACTAGGTTGCATCCACCACGTCGTACATAGCGCCTCGAAGCCCCAAGCCCTGGCCAGCAGCCAACACCGGCAGCGCATCGCAGTGTCCAGCCTCCAGTAACACATCGGCCTCTCCCCAAGTAGCCTCGACAACGTCTTCAAGAAGAGAACAACGCCGTGGCGCCGCCGTCGCCTTGCCCGATGGACCGGACATAGGGTTTCCCCTGGCACCAGAGGAGAGGGAAGGCACGGTTGGGACCAAAGATCACGCCTTCAGGAAGGAAGCGGCGCCCTCAGGCGTCGCCGTGATCCGCACCGGAAGCACCGGGCAGGGCTTTCACCCTGGTCCTTCACCGTACCCCCGATGCCGCCAGCGGCAAACTGGAGACGATGGACGTAGATGCAGATGCTGGCTTGGACCACCACCAGAAAGGCAAGAAGCCACACTGGCCTCACCGTCGCCGAAGAGGAGTGCCGGCCACCACCGGCCTCACCGGCGGCCAGCAAGAGCTCGAGGTAGGAAGCCACCCTTGCCGGCCAACCACCACTGCAGCTGCGCCCACGCAGCACGCCGGAGACAGAGCTCCTCGCGCCGCCACCACGCCCGAAGCCGCGGCCCGCGCCGGCCCGCACAGGCCCAGGTCGAGCCCGGCCGCCACGCACCACCACGGCCACCACGCAGCTGCAGCGGCCACCACGCCGCCTCCATGTGCGAGAGGACGCCCCTGACGCGGCTCGCCGGCCGCCGCCACGCCAGGCCCCGCCGACCTCCGCCGAGATGCACCGCCGCCATGGATCGCGCCGCCCGCACGGCCCGCCACGCGCGGGGAGGAGGCCCGCCGCCGCCGGCACGCGCGGGGCTTTGCCCGGCGGCACGCGGCGGCGGCGGGGAGGAGGGAGAGGGGGAGCGGGTGGGCGGCGCTAGGGTTTTCTCCCCTTGGGTCGCCGCGGGGGACGACCAGGGGAGGGGATCGAAAGTTCACAAACTGAAACAAATGGCTAACACCTAAACTCTGAATCCAACGCGACAACTGCACTAGGTTTATTCAACACGTACACGATTCACATATGCCCCAACTGTAAAATCACGATGGCGACTTCATCGATAGGCGAGGGATGACGCGTGGCTCCCCGATGATACTATCGTGGACATCTTTGTGCGGTTGCGCCCAAAATCAGTGTGTCAGTGTCGTTGTCTTTCCAGCGCCTGGGCCGCCACGCTCTCGTCAGATGACTTCCAAGATCGCTATTACTGCCTCGCCAATAGTCGTCACAACTATAGGGTGTTCTTCTTGCATTACTCGTTCCATAACGGGCTATGGATGCGCTTGTTGTCGCGGGACTATCCTATTGGAGTATCATCGCGCATGGACATCCCATTCGCACGTCTGACCAATGGTAGCACCCTTCATGGCACCGACAAGGAGCAGAGCATCTTGGAGACCATCCAAACACCCACCCCGGTCTACCAAAGAAAACTTCCACTTTTGATGGTGCCTTTGATTTGTAAAATTTTGTGATATGTGTACAAATTGATTTATGGGCGGCCCATCCAATCTTATCAGTCGATGAATCGGCCCCATCTAGTTGGACAATCACGCCCTCCACCAGCAACGGCGCTCTGCCACTACCGACGGCGAGGCCAAGCCGATCTTATGGTGGTCCCCCCTTCGCCTTGCCACAATTCAGTGTGGTGGCTTTGTCGTCCTTCAAGACTCCGGCACAAAGGTAAGTTACTTGTGCAACCCATCAACCGGCCTATGGCTACACTCCCACTGGGCCGGACATTGCACGAGCCTAGGACTCAACTATGATGTTCATATATACCAAAAAAACACAAAGTTGTGCGCATCTACTATCAGGGGTGTGATCTTCAAGGGCTCCCAAGGTGCGCAAGAAGTTTATGTCGTGGACATGGGGCGCTGGCGGCTGATCCGAGAAAGTCCGTTGGCTCAGGTGAAGTATAACTGACCAAGTGTTTTCGTACGAGGGCACATGCATTGGTTGGCCCTGTAGAAGATCAACTTCTCTGACAAGGGGCCTCATGAGATACTCATTGTCTCCTCTCTCGCTGACCATACGTTTGGAACTGTGGCACCGCCACTCGTGATGGAAAGCGAGAGCTGGTCTATGCACGAGTTAACAAACCTTGATGGGTACTTATGCCTGTTTTCCTATAATCTTTCTTGGTCATCACGTTACGATATCTGGCTGCTATCTGAACATGGAGCACATCTATGGGAATTTGCGTAGCCGAATTGCCATGACCAAGAGGTGTCGCCTGATATCACTGACCGGTTTGTGAGATGCTTGTTATACCCAGTCGCCATCATAAACAATGGTAGTTGAATCCTCCTCGCACAACCCCGCGTGGCCTACGCGAACAATTACTCCGGTTGTGCGCATACGACGCGGTGACTGGTGACGTCGAAGACATCTTTAGTGGAAGCAACATGGTCTATGACTGCGTCATGGGCTCAATAGATGCTGCAGTGTATGAGGAAAGCATCATCTCCTTTGGATGAGGGTGACCAGGTTCTGACCTATGATGGACTAGGTGTCCCTTAATTGAGCTGCTTCGAAGATTTTAGTGTTGTGCTTATTTTATTTGCCTTTACTTTTACAATTTGAAACTTATTCTTTGTAAAGGAGTTTGGGAATGTAATCCATGTCTAACCTTATTTGTCGGTGTTAAGAGATGAACTTCAGTTCTGTAAGATGGCCTACATGACAGTCATGGAGTTACTTAGTAAATGCAGTTGCTACGGATGTATAGAAGGAATTACTTAGTAGTATTTTGCAAGTACTCCCCACCGAGATATAACGTGGAAAAATATTTGACATGGCAGCTGCGACCACCATGTGCAATATGTATTTGTACTTCAGATGACTTGTTTGATCACTCTAGGTAGCTGCTGGTCCAAACTTGGGTTGACTCGCATTAGATTTTTGTAGCTAGACTTGCACTAATTCGGGCTGATTTCGTTAGAATTTGTACATGGCTTGTAAAGATGGTGTGTGGTCCAACACAATGAGGCAATTTCCCGTTTGATGCAAGCGAACAGATTCTGACCGTGATAAGGGCTTGTCGGTCATATGATTTTGGTACTCAATATAGTTCATGGGGGTTTGGGATCGACTACAACTAAGCAATGCACTTCTATTCCGGATCATCAAATGCATTGACTTCGGTCGGGGGTCTCACACAAACGAGTAATATTGATGTGGTAGATCGTGACTCGGAACTCTGATGGTCGGTTGTAAATGCTTGCCAGGTGGGGAACATGCACTCCGCCAGCCTGCTTTGATGTCATTACTTATATATATGTTGTGCGTCTCATGAGTTCAAAGAATACCAGCTGATGAAGGAGAAATGCACTTTGGCTCATAGGAGCATATGCTCCCATTATTTGAATCCACATTTTAAAGTATTAAAAAATTCTAAACTAAATTTTTACATGTACATCTAGACATTTTATGTTGGTACACAAGTTTTCAAAATAAAAAACATTTTTCTGTGGCTCCTGTAAAAAAGACAAATTTTAATGTCACAATGTAAAACGACTACGTACAGAATATTTTTTTGTCTTTTTTGTACACACCACACAAAATGTTATTTTTCCACGAAAACTTGTGAACGAACATAGGATGTCACAATGTATAAGAAAATTTTTATGTCGGATCTTTTTTGACATTTCTAAAATTGTTTTTTATTATTTTCTATAATGGGTGCATATGCACGCATGTGCCAAAATGCCACCTCCCTGATGAAGTTTCTTAGATCGAGCATCACGGTTGATATATCTCGAGGATGATTCTAGGACTGGGAGGCATCAGGAACAACAGTACTGTGACAAGTTGTATTCTTTCAACTGTCCTCTATCCAGAGACTACGTGCACTACCACCCTCTGCCCTCTTCACTTGGTTGCATCGAGCACGGTCGCACGCGCTACGCCCTGCTTACAAGCGGTGGTCGTGTGTAGCGAAATACTACAGTACAGCGTCGTCCCACGCTTGGCCCCGTGCTTAGCTGGCAGCAGTAACAAAAGACTCCGGGGATAACGCAAACAGGTACCTGGCCACCCCTCGTCCAGTTTATATACCAGTAGGAAAGGTCTCCTTGGGCGCAGATTGTGCGCGACAAATACACCGACGCATCTGATATGTTTGCCGGTTTGGGTCATGCATGGGGCCAATATTGTGTAGCTTTTTCCAGAATGGTAAGCCAGGTGCCGAATGAGCAGCAGCACCCTCTTTTGGTTTGACAGATTGACCGGGCCGGAGCTACCGGAAGATAGTTTTCCTCTCATTTTTGGTTTCTGCGAGTTGCAATTGATCTTGGTAGACAGCTTGTGAGGGATAGGGCGTTGTTCGCTTTCGGCGATCTCGATAGCAGCTAATAAAGTTTCTTAGATCGAGCAGCACGGTTGATAAAACTCGAGGATGATTCTAGGACCAGGAGGCATCAGGAACAACAGTACGGTGACAATTTGTATTCATTTAACTCTCTTTCATTCACAGACTACATGGTGTTTGTTTGGATTTTTTTCATCTTTCCAATGAAGAAGAAAGTAGATTAAAATAAACAGGATGCATTAAAAACTGGCTTTGTCAGCCAAAATAGCCTACAGGCAGATACGGGAAAGCACGTTTTGAGGTGCTTTCCGCAGCTTCCCCTTTGAGCCGAATCGTTTTCTAAACTTGGTCATATTGTTTTGCAATATTTACGGCAGATTGCCACCGCGAGCTCCGAACAGCTTCCTGGACACTCCCGAACTGACTTAAAAAAATCTCTCTTCCACAACGCGAGAAACGCACACAACAACAGACACACGGGTACCTCCAGGCTTTGCTGCGCCGCCACCCCCGGGTTGGGCCGCTGCCACTGCTCCCGCCGGCGAACCTCCGCCTCCCCCGACTCATCCTCCCTCTCCCGCCGCCCTTGGCCGTCGCCTTCCCCGCCTCACCTCCGCCACCCCAGCCTCGTAGATCGGCCGTCGCGCCCGACCGCTCCGCTCAGCTCCGGCTCGACCCCATCCCCGCTGGGAATCCCCCTCCTCCGGCGACCTCTTCCTCGTCTGTCCTCATCCTCAGCCAGCCTCGTTCCCAGGCAGAGGTGAGTACCCCGCCCCCTCCCTTCATGCTCTCCTGCTGTATGTATTGTCTGTTTTCATTTGAAATTCATGTTTTTAGTGATGTTCTGGTACTGCATAGATAGTTGTATTAGACATAGTGAAGAACATTGTGCATATTTTATACGTATTGTGAGGTGTTGCGATTATGATGATGCATATGCTCTGATACCTTGCATATTTTTATAAATACTCTGAAGTGAAATGAATCGCTCAATTTAATTAATAGTGTAGTATTTTTTTGTGTTATAGCTTTGTATTACTTTGTGATGTCGAAGGCTATTTGGGATGCATACCACCCTACAGTTTTTTTGTGACATTTGTATGGTAGAAGTGAATGCCAACCATAGAGATGGAGGTTGCCTGAGTAGAAAAGGGTATAAGAATATTGGGGATAAATTTGCGGAGAAAACTGGGGAGAAAACTGGGGATAGATTAGTGAAGAAACAATTCAAGAACAAATGTGATGCTTTGAAGAAGGATTACACGAGGTGCATGGAATTGCAAAATACAACTAGGCTAGATTGGGACCCTGAAACTAAAACTATGGATGCACATGATAATTGGTGGAAGAATCACCTTGTTGTAAGTTATAATGTTCAAGGCTTGCCTTGTCATTGCATCTATTGTTTTGATCACAACATTTGACTCATATATCTATTATGTTCTTATTTTCATATTCGCCACGATCATGCAAAGTTTAGGAATGAACCACTGATGTCTACTCACGCTTCTTTTCCAGTAGACAGTGTTGGGCCTCCAAGAGCAGAGGTTTGTAGAACAGCAGCAAGTTTTCCCTTAAGTGGATCACCCAAGGTTTATCGAACTCGGGGAGGAAGAGGTCAAAGATATCCCTCTCAAGCAACCCTGCAATCACGATACAAGAAGTCTCTTGTGTCCCCAACACACTCAATACACTTGTCAGATGTATCGGTGCACTAGTTCGGCGAAGAGATAGTAAAATACAAGTAATATGGATGTATATGAATGGTAATAGCAATCTGAATAAAATATGGCAGCGAGTAAACATGCAGTGGAACAGTAAATAAACGGTGACCTCGATGTGTGGAAAAAGGCTTGCTGGCGTGCAGTTGACGTGGGAGATAGGAATCTTTGTGGTGTAGCTTTTCTATTCGGAAACAAGGCCTAGGGATCATACTTTCACTAGTGGACACTCTCAACATTGATCACATAATAAAACCACTCTACACTCTCTTGTTGGATGATGAACACCATTAATTGTGTAGGGCTACAAGAGCACCTCAATGCCGGAGTTAACAAGCTCAACAACATTCGATGTTCATATTTAAATAACCTTAGAGTGCATGATAGACTAACGCAATTATACCAAGTACTAACATAGCATGCACACTGTCACCAACAAACTATGAAAGGAGGAATAGATCACATCAATACTATCATAGTAATAGTTAACTTCATAATCTACAAGAGATCACAATCATAAACTACGCCAAGTACTACATGATGCACATATCCCCCATTACATCATGGAGGAGGAATAGAGTAATTTAATAACATCACTAGAGTAGCACATAGATTAATAGTGATACAAAGCTCATCATATGAATCTCAATCTGTAAGGCAGCTCATGAGATCATTGTATTGAAGTACATGGGAGAGAGATTAACCACATAGCTACAGGTACAGCCCTTAGCCTCGAGGGAGAACTACTCCCTCCTCATGGGAGACGGAGCATGATGGAGGCGGTGGTGTCGATGGAGTGCCTTGGGGGCACTTCCAGTCCGGCGTGCCGCAACGGGCTTCTGTCCCCCAGATCTTGGCTTCGCGATGGCGGTGGCTCTAGAACTTTTCTCGTATCGTGGCTTATTCCTTCGAAGTTTTTAGGTCAGGACGGCTTAAATAGGCGGAGAGTCGGAGTCGGAAGGGCTGCGGTGGCTCCACACAATAGGGGGGCGCGCCCCCCTGGGCCGCGCCGCCTTACTGTGTGGTGGGCCTGTGGCTCTCCTCTGGTCCCTCTCCGGTGTTGGAAGCTTCGTGGAATTATAAGATGCTGGGCGTTGATTTCCAATTCGAGAATATTTCCTTACTAGGATTTAAAACCAAAAAAGAAAACAGGCTGGCACTTCGGCATCTCGTCAATAGGTTAGTTACGGAAAAGCATAAAATCATCATAAAGTGTGAACAAAACATGTAGGTATTGTCATAAAACAAGCATGGAACATAAGAAATTATCGATATGTTGGAGACGTATCAGCATCTAAACTTAGTTCCTACTCGTCCCGAGTAGGTAAACGATAAAAAGATAATTTCTGAAGTGACATGCTACCAACATAATCTTGATCATACTATTGTAAAGCATATAAGATGAATGAAGTGATTCAAAGCAACGGTAAAGACAATGATTAAACAACTTAATCATATAGCAAAGACTTTTCATGAATAGTACTTTCAAGACAAGCATCAATAAGTCTTGCATAAGATTTAACTCATAAAGCAATAAATTCAAAGTAAAGGCATTGGAGCAACACAAAGGAAGATTAAGTTTCAGCGGTTGCTTTCAACTTGTAACATGCATATCTCATGGATAATTGTCAACATAAAGTAAAATAATAAGTGCAATAAGCAAGCATGTAAGAATCAATGCACAGTTAACACAAGTGTTTGCTTCTAAGATAGAAGGAAGTAGGTAAACTGACTCAACATAGAAGTAGAAGAATGGCCCTTCGAAGAGGGAAGCATGGATTGCTATATTTGTGCTAGAGCTTTTATTTTGAAAACATAAAGAGAGCATAAAAGTAAAGTTTTGGGAGGTGTTTGTTGTTGTCAACGAATGGTAGTGGGCACTCTAACCCCTTGCCGACAAACTTTCAAAGAGCGGCTCCCATGAATTTTTATTTTGGGTGGCACTCCTTCCAACCTTTCTTTCACAAACCATGGCTAACCGAATCCTCGGGTGCCTGCCAACAATCTCATACCATGAAGGAGTGCCTTTTATTTTAGTTTTATTTAGATGACACTCCTCCCCACCTTTGCTTTCTCAAGCCATGGCTAACAAATCCTCGGGTGCCGTCCAACAATCACATACCATGGAGGAGTGTCTATTTGTAAAATTATGAAAGTTAATTAATTTGGGGCTGGGAACCCCATTGCCAGCTCTTTTTGCAAAATTATTGGATAAGCGGATGAAGCCACTAGTCCATTGGTGAAAGTTGCCCAAAAAAGATTGAAAGATAAACACCACTACTTCCTCATGAGCTATAAAACATTGACAGATAAGAGGTAATAACTTTTGAAGTGTTTAAAGATAGCACTCAAGCAATTTACTTTGGAATGGCGAATACCATGTAGTAGGTAGGTATGGTGGACACAAGTGGCATAGTTTTGGCTCAAGGATTTTGGATGCATGAGAAGTAATACCTCTCAATACAAGGCTTAGTCTAGCAAGGTTGTTTGAAGCAAACACAAGTATGAACCGGTACAGCAAAACTTACATAAGAACATATTGCAAGCTTTATAAGACTCTACATTGTCTTCCTTGTTGTTCAAACACCTTTACCAGAAAATATCTAGACCTTAGAGAGACCAATCATGCAAACCAAATTTTAGCAAGCTCTATGTAGTTCTTCATTAATAGGTGCAAGCTACATGATACAAGAGCTTAAACATGATCCATATGAGCACAACAATTGCCAAGTATCAAATTATTCAAGACATTATACCAATCTACCACATGTAGCATTTTCTGTTTCTAACCATATAACAATTAACGAAGCAGTTTCAACCTTCGCCATGAAAATTAAAAGCTAAGAACACATGTGTTCATATGAACCAGCGGAGCGTGTCTCTCTCCCACACAAGCATGAACTTATTCAGAGAATGAAAATAACAAAACTAAAATAAAACACACAGACGCTCCAAGTAAAGTACATAAGATGTGACCGAATAAAAATATAGTTTCAATAGAAGAAACATGATACTTTGTTGATGAAGAGGGGATGCCTTGGGCATCCCCAAGCTTAGAATTTTCACTCTTCTTGAAATATGCAGGGATGAACCACGGGGCCATCCCCAAGCTTAGACTTTTCACTCTTCTTAATCATATATCATCCTCCTCTATTGACCCTTGAAAACTTCCTCCACACCAAACTCAAAACAAACTCATTAGAGGGTTAGTGCATAATCAAAAACTCACATGTTCAGAGGTGACACAATCATTCTTAACACTTGTGGACATTGCTCAAAGCTACTGGACATTAATGGAACAAAGAAATTCATCCAACATGGCAAAAGAGGCAATGCGAAATAAAAGGCAGAATCTGTCAAAACAGAACAGTCCGTAAAGACGAATTTTTAAGAGGCACCAGACTTGCTCAAATGAAAATGCTCAAATTGAATGAAAGTTGCGTACATGTCTGAGGATCACTCATGTAAATTGGCATAATTTTCTGAGTTACCTACGGAGAACCCTGCCCAAGTGCATTGAATGATACGACTACAGCGCAGTAATCCAAATCTAGTATCAACCTTTCTATCAAAGACTTTACTTGGCACAACAATGCAATAAAATAAAGAAAAGGAGAGGTTGCTACAGTAGTAACAACTTCCAATACTCAAATATAAAACAAAAATTGCTGTAGTAAAATAAAAACATGGGTTATCTCCAAAGAAGTGCTTTCTTTATAGCCATTAAGATGGGCTCAGTGATTTTAATGATGCACTCACAAGAAATAAGAGTTGAAGGAAAAGAGAGCATCAAAGAGCAAATTCAAAACAAATTTAAGCCTAACCCGCTTCCTATGAAAAGGAATCTTGTAAATAAACAAATTCATGAAGCTAATGCAACAAGCATAGAAAGACTAGACAAGCGCAACTTCAAGATTTTCAGCAAAAAGAGAGGTGTTTTAGTAACATGAAAATTTCTACAACCATATTTTCCTCTCTCATAAAGATTTTAAGTAGCATCATGAACAAATTCAACAATATAACTATCAAATGAAACATTCTTATCATGAGCTATATGCATAAAATTATTACTCTCCACATAAGCATAATCAATTTTATTAGTTGTAGTGGGAGCAAATTCAACAAAGTAGCTATCATTATTATTCTCATCAAGTGTAGGAGGCATAGTATAATCATAATAAAATTTACTCTCCATATTAGGCGGCACCAAAAGACCACTATCATCATAATCATCATAATAGGAGGCAAAGTATCATTAAAGAAAATTTCCTCCTCAATGCTTGGGGACTAAAATATCATGCTCATCAAAACCAGCTTCCCAAAGCTTAAATTCCATAGCTTTAGCAATAATGGTGTTCAAAGCGTTCATATTTCAATGGTGTTCAAAGCGTTCATACTAATATCATTGCTACTAGCATGCAAATAAGATTTCATAGGTTTTTTAATTTTCGCATCAAACAATCCATGTCTTAACTCAGGAAATAGCTTCAAAAGCTCACTTTTACTTTCCATTAAGCCTAACTAGTGAAATAAAAACATGCATGGAATTAAGTAAAGTAAAGGAAATAGCTTCGAGCAATTACAACGGTACCAGAAAATAACTTAGTACCTGGAACCGGAGTACGAGTGCCTTTTACCTTTCCTCCCCGACAACGGCGCCAGAAAATAGCTTGATGTCTACTCATGCTTCTTTTCTGTAGGCAGTGTTGGGCCTCCAAGAGCAGAGTTTGTAGAACGGCGGTAAAAAGTTTTCCCTTAAGTGAATCACCCA
Organism: Lolium multiflorum; assembly: GCA_030979885.1. NCBI lineage: Eukaryota > Viridiplantae > Streptophyta > Magnoliopsida > Poales > Poaceae > Lolium > Lolium multiflorum. The sequence goes on from CM061750.1 coordinate 64,521,232, forward strand.
AGGAGTTTTATCGAACTCAGGGAGGAAGAGGTCAAAGATATCCTCTCAAGCAACCCCTCCAATCACGATACAAGAAGTCTCTTGTGTCCCCAACACACACCCAATACACTTGTCGGATGTATAGGTGCACTAGTTCGAAGAGATAGTAAAATGCAAGTAATATGGATGTATATGAGTGGTAATAGCAATCTGAATAAAATATGGCAGCGAGTAAACATGCAGTGGAACAGTAAATAAACGGTGACCTCCCCGGCAATGGCACCAGAAAATAGCTTGCTGGCGTGCAGTTGACGTGGGAGATAGGAATCTTTGTGGTGTAGCTTTTCTATTCGGAAACAAGGCCTAGGGATCATACTTTCACTAGTGGACACTCTCAACATTGATCACATAATAAAACCACTCTACACTCTCTTGTTGAATGATGAACACCATTAATTGTGTAGGGCTACAAGAGCACCTCAATGCCGGAGTTAACAAGCTCACAACATTCGATGTTCATATTTAAATAACCTTAGAGTGCATGATAGACCAACACAATTATACCAAGTACTAACATAGCATGCACACTGTCACCAACAGCTATGAAAGGAGGAATAGATCACATCAATACTATCATAGTAATAGTTAACTTCATAATCTACAAGATATCACAATCATAGCTTACGCCAAGTACTACATGATGCACACATTGTCACCATTACATCATGGAGGAGGAATAGAGTACTTTAATAACATCACTAGAGTAGCATAGATTAATAGTGATACAAAGCTCATCATATGAATCTCAATCATGTAAGGCAGCTCATGAGATCATTGTATTGAAGTACATGGGAGAGAGATTAACCACATAGCTACCGGTACAGCCCCTCAGCCTCGAAGAACTACTCCCTCCTCATGGGAGACAGCAGCGGTGATGAAGATGGCGGTAGTGTCGATGGAGATGCCTTCCGGGGGCACTTCCCCGTCCGGCGGCGTCTTTGAGCAGAGACTTGTCCACAGATCTTGGCTTGCGATGGCGGTGGCTGCGGAACTTTCAAATGCAAGTGGCTTATTCCTCCGAAGTTTTTAGGTCAGGGCAGCTTAAATAGGCGGAGAGTCGGAGTCGGAAGGGCTGCGGTGGCTCCACACAATAGGGGGCGCTACAGGCGGGCCGCCTTCTTGTGTGGTGGGCTGTGGCTCTCCTGGGTCTCTCAGATGATACGGAAGCTTCGTGGAATTATAAGATGTTGGGCGTTGATTTCGTTCAATTCCGAGAATATTTCCTTACTAGGATTTATGAAACCAAAAACAATAGAAAAAACGAGGCTGGCATGACATCTATAGGTAATAGGTTAGTTAGGAAACGCATAAAATCATCATAAAGTGTGAACAAAACATGTAGGTATTGTCATAAAACAAGCATGGAACATAAGAAATTATCGATACGTTGGAGACGTATCAACCACCTCCCAACTTGGAATAGCAAGATGTTATGTTCAGGAAGTCACATATCACTGGAGAATCAGCCGACATTGCAGAACAAGAAAAAGATGGCAAATATGATCCTATATTGCTAGATGATGATCATGATGCCTCCAAAGTAACAGGGAAGCACAAGTTGGGTGCTGGAGATAAGGAAATCTCTCAAAGCCCCTATTTCATTGTGTACACTAATGCATTGAACACACTTGTTTCAAAGCAAACTGAAGGCAGTTCTTGCACCAACAATGACAAGGTCCCAACTATGAAGAAATTTCTAGAATTGATTAGGGAGTGTGGAGTCAGTGAAGGAACTGACATAATGTTCACAGTGAGCAAGTTAGCCATGAACATAGATCATAGAGAGGTGTTTGCAACATTTGCAACAACAGAGGGCAGTCTTGATTGGCTGAAGAGGACACATGATGAGATGAACAAATAAATGTGTTTGTACTATTTTTTTGAGAAGTTGGGTAAGAATACCATAAATCCAATAGATAGAAATTTCAAGATGTGCATCCAAGACTTCAAGATGCAAGTTTTTGGTCTCATTTCAAAGGTGCCATTGGCACCATAGATGGATCGCACATTCATGTTGAAGTACCCACAGTTGAGGAGGTTAACCACACGGGAAGTCATGGTTACAAATCACAAATATCCTAGCGATATGTGACTTTGATTTCATATTCAAATTTGATGTTGTTGGATGGCCTGGTTAGGCACATGATACACGCATTCTACAACGTGCCATTGTATCCACTAGAGTTCCCGACCCCTCTGATGTCTACTTTCCCCCCCCTTTCCTGTAGACAGTGTTGGGCCTCCAAGAGCAGAGGTTTGTAGAATAGCAGCAATTTTCCCTTAAGTGGATACCCAAGGTTTATCGAACTCATGGAGGAAGAGGTCAAAGATATCCCTCTCATGCAACCCCGCAACCACAAAGCAAGAAGTCTCTTGTGTCCCCAACACACCTAATAGGTGCACTAGTTCGGCAAGAAATACAGGTGGTATGAATATATATGAGCAGTAGCAACGGTGCCAGAAATAGCTTGCTGGCGTGTAGTTGATGGTGGTAGTATTGCAGCAGTAGTAACGCAGTAAAAATAAACAAGCAGCGATAGCAGGATTTAGGAACAAGGCCTAGGGATTAGACTTTCACTAGTGGACACTCTCAACATTGATCACATAATAGAATATATAAATGCATACACTCTTGTTGGATGATGAACGCATTGCGTAGGATTACACGAACCCTCAATGCTGGAGTTAACAAGCTCCACAATTTGTTCATATTTAAGTAACCTTATAGTGTAAGATAGATCAAAAGACTAAACCAAATACTAACATAGCATGCACACTGTCACCTTCATGCATATGTAGGATCACATCAATATTATCATAGCAATAGTTAACTTCGCAATCTACAAGGGATCATGATCATAGCATAAACCAAGTACTAACACGGTGCACACACTGTCACCTTTACACATGTAGGAGGAATAAAACTACTTTAATAACTTTGCTAGAGTAGCACATAGATAGTAGTGATACAAAACTCATATGAATCTCAATGCATGTAAAGCAGCTCATGAGATTATTGTATTGAGGTACATGGGAGAGATGAACCACATACACGGCATGTTCCCGAGCTCGATGCGGAGAACTACTCCCTCCTACAAGGGAGCAGCAGCTATGATGAAGATGGCGGAAGATGGCAGCGGTGTCGATGGAGAAGCCTTCCGGGGGCACTTCCCGTCCTGTGGTACGAACACTCCCCGTCCCCTCGTATCTGGCCTCGCGATGGCGGCGCCCTGGAAGGTTTCGTGGGTTTCGCCGAACGCATCGTGGTTTTCGCGACGGGAGGTCGTGAGATAGGCGAAGAGGCTGGCACAGAGGGTCGAAGGGGTGCCCAGCCACCATAGGGTGGCCGCGTTCCCCCCGGCCGCGCTTACCTAGGGGTCGTGGCCCAGGCTCCTCCCCGGTGTTCCCGTGTGTCTGATGCTTCCGGTAGTGTCAGAACATGGGCGTGATTTTGTCCGATTCGAGAATATTTCACTAGATTTCTGGAACCAAAAACAGCAGAAAACAGAACTGGCACTTCGCATCTTGTTAATAGGTTAGTTCCAAAATGCATCAATATGACATATAAGTGGGCATAAAACATGTAGATAACATCACAATGTGGCATGAACACAAGAACATCGATGGCTGGTCGAGACGTATCGAAAGATCCCTGTTAGTTCTTATTTCACCTGGTGGTAAACGACAATTACGTATAATTTCGGAGTGACATGCCATCATAATCTTGATCATACTATTTGTAAAGCATATGTAGTGAATGCAGCGAACAAAACAATGTATATGACATGAGTAAACAAGTGAATCATAAAGCAAAAGACTTTTTCATGAATAGCACTTCAAGACAAGCATCAATAAGTCTTGCATAAGAGTTAACTCATAAAGCAATAATTCAAAGTAAAGGCATTGAAGCAACACAAAAGAAGATTAAGTTTCAGCAGTTGCTTTCAACTTGTAACATGTATATCTCATGGATATTGTCAACATAGAGTAGTATAATAAGTGCAAAAGCATGTAGGAATCAATGCACAGTTCACACAAGTGTTTGCTTCTTGAGGTAGAGAGAAATAGGGAACTGACTCAACATTGAAAGTAAAAGAATTGTCCTCAATAGAGGAAAAGCATCGATTGCTATATTTGTGCTAGAGCTTTGATTTTGAAAACATGAAACAATTTTATCAACGGTAGTAATAAAGCATATGCATCATGTAAATTATATCTTATAAGTTGCAAGCCTCATGCATAGTGTACTAATAGTGCCCGCACCTTGTCCTAATTAGCTTGGATCACCAGGATTATCATCGCAATACACATGTTTCAAAGTGTCACAAAGGTACTCTACGTCGCTCGTACAAAGGTCTAAGGAGAAAGCTCGCATTGGATTTCTCACTATTGATTATTCTTCAACTTAGACATCCATACCGGGACAACATAGACAACAGATAATGGACTACTCTTTTATGCATAAGCATGTAACAACAATTAATAATTTTCTCATTTGAGATTGAGGATATATGTCCAAAACTGAAACTTCCACCATGGATCATGGCTTTAGTTAGCGGCTCAATCTTCTCTAACATTATGCATGCTTAACCATAAGGTGGTAGATCTCTCTTACTTCAGACAAGACGGACATGCATAGCAACTCACATGAAATTCAACAATGAATAGTTGATGGCGTCCCCAGTGAACATGGTTATCGCTCAACAAGCAACTTAATAAGAGATAAAGTGCATAATTACATATTCAATACCACAATAGTTTTTAAGCTATTTGTCCCATGAGCTATATAGTGCAAAGGTGAATGATGGAATTTTAAAGGTAGCACTCAAGCAATTTACTTTGGAATGGCGGAGAAATACCATGTAGTAGGTAGGTATGGTGGACACAAATGGCATAGTAGTTGGCTCAAGTATTTTGGATGCATGAGAAGTATTCCTCTCGATACAAGGTTTAGGCTAGCAAGGCTTATTTGAAACAAACACAAGGATGAACCGGTGCAGCAAAACTCACATAAGACATTGTAAACATTATAAGACTCTACACTGTCTTCCTTGTTGTTCAAACTCAATACTAGAAATTATCTAGACATTAGAGAAACCAAATATGCAAACCAAATTTTAGCATGCTCTATGTATTTCTTCATTAATGGGTGCAAAGTATATGATGCAAGAGCTTAAACATGAGCACAAAAATTGCCAAGTATCACATTACCCAAGACATTATAGCAATTACTACATGTATCATTTTCCAACTCCAACCATATAACAACTTAACGAAGAAGAAACTTCGTGATGAGTATTATGAGTTAAGAACACATGTGTTCATACGAACCAGCGGAGAGTGTCTCTCTCCCACACAAGCATGATGTAATCCAATTTATTCAAACACAAACAAAAACAAAAGCACACAGACGCTCCAAGTAAAGTACATAAGATGTGACGGAATAAAAATATAGTTTCAGGGGAGGAACCTGATAATGTTGTCGATGAAGAAGGGGATGCCTTGGCATCCCCAAGACGCTTGAGTCTTCTTGATATATGCAGGGGTGAACCACTGGGGCATCCCCAAGCTTAGAGCTTTCACTCTTCTTGATCATAGTATATCATCCTCCTCTCTTGACCCTTGAAAACTTCCTTCACACCAAACTTCAAGCAAACTCATTAGAGGGTTAGTGCACAATCAAAACTCACATGTTCAGAGGTGACACAATCATTCTAACACTTCTGGACATTGCCCAAAGCTACTGGAAGTCAATGGAACAAAGAAATCCATCCCACATAGCAAAAAAGAGGCAATGCTAAATAAAAGGCAGAATCTGTCAAAACAGAACAGTCCGTAAAGACGAATTTTATTGGGGCACCAGACTTGCTCAAATGAAAATTCTCAAATTGAATGAAAGTTGCGTACATATCTGAGGATCACTCACGTAAATTGGCATAATTTTCTGAGTTACCTACAGAGAATTTTGCCCAGATTCGTGACAGCAAAGAAATCTGTTTCTGCGTAGGTAATCCAAATCTAGTATGAACCTTCGATTAGAGGCTTCACTTGGCACAACCAAACACAAAACTAAGATAAGGAGAGGTTGCTACAGTAGTAAACAACTTCCAAGACACAAATAAAAACAAAGTACTGTAGCAAAATAACACATGGGTTATCTCCCAAGAAGTTCTTTTCTTTATAGCTATTAAGATGGGCTCAGCAGTTTTAATGATGCACTCGCAAGAAATAGTATTTGAAGCAAAAGAGAGCATCAAGAGGCAAATTCAAAACACATTTAAGTCTAACATGCTTCCTATGCATAGGAATCTTGTAAACAAATAAATTCATGAAGAGCAAAATGACAAGATCAGGAAGATAAAACAAGTGTAGCTTCAAAAATTTCAGCACATAGAGAGGTGTTTTAGTAACATGAAAATTTCTACAACCATATTTTCCTCTCTCATAATAACTTTCAGTAGTGTCATGAGCAAACTCAACAATATAACTATCACATAAAGCATTCTTATCATGAGTCTCATGCATAAAATTACTACTCTCCACATAAGCATAATCAATTTTATTAGTTAGTGGGAGCAAATTCAACAAAGTAGCTATCATTATTATTCTCATCATCAAATATAGGAGGCATATCATAATCAAATTCATCCTCCATAATAGGTGGTACTAAAAGACCAATATCATTATAATCATCATAAATAGGAGGCAAAGTATCATCAAAGAAAATTTTCTCCTATGCTTGGGGGACTAAAAATATCATGCTCATCAAAACCAGCTTCCTCAAGCTTAGAATTTTCCATATCATTAGCAACAATGGTGTTCAAAGTGTTCATATTAATATGTTCCATGGGTTTTTTAATTTTTTGGATCAAACCATCCATGTCTTAAATCAGGAAATAGAGTAAAAAGCTCATTGTTGTCCATTATGCCAAACTAGTGTAAACAAGAACAAAAAGATGCAATTGCAGGACTAAAGGAAATAGCTTGAGTACTTACAACGGTACGAAATAGCTGCAGCCGAGATCCGAGTGTGAGTACCTTACTCTTCCCTCCCGGCAACGGCGCCAGAAAAGTGTTTGATGTCTACGGGTGCTTCTATGTGCTTCTATTCTTGTAGACCGTGTTGGGCCTCCAAGAGCAGGGGTTTGTAGCAAGCAAAGAAGTTTTCCCTTAAGTGGATACCCAAGGTTTATCGAACTCGGGGAGGAAGAGGTCAAAGATATCCTTCTCATGCAACCCCGCAACCACAAAGCAAGAAGTCTCTTGTCCCCCAACACACCTAATAGGTGCACTAGTTCGGCGAAGAGATAGTGAAATACAAAAAAGGAATATATATGAGCAAAGAGCAACGGTGCGTAAAATAGCTTGCCGGCGTTTTAGTTGATGGTGGTAATATCGTTGTTAGTATAACGCAAGAAAACAAGAACAAGCAAAGAGTAACGTTGTATATTTAGGAACAAGGCCTAGGATTAGACTCACTAGTAGACACTCTCAACATTGATCACATACCAGAAATATATAAATGCATACTCTACACTCTTGTTGGATGATGAACGCATTGCGTAGGATTACACGAACCCTCAATGCCGGAGAGTTAACAAGCTCCACAATTTGTTCATATTTAAGTAACCTTATAGTGTAAGATAGATCAAAAGACTAAACCAAGTACTAACATAGCATGCACACTATCCTTCATGCTTATGTAGGAGGAATAGATCACATCAATATTATCATAGCAATAGTTAACTTCGCAATCTACAAGAGACTGATCATAGCATAAACCAAGTACTAACACGGTGCACACACCGTCACCTTTACACACGTGCAGGAGGAATAGAACTACTTTAATAACTTTGCTAGAGTAGCACATAGATAAATTGTGATACAAACTCATATGAATCTCAGTCATGTAAGATGGCGGTGAAGATGGCAGCTGTGTCGATGGAGAAGCCTTCCGGGGGCATTTCCCCCCGGGTGCCGGAACAGAGACTCCTGTCCCCCAGATCTTGGCCTCGCGATGGCGGCGGCTCTGGAAGGTTTCTGTGGGTTTCGTCGAACGCATCAGGGTTTTCGCGACGGAGGCTTTATATAGGCGAAGAGGCGGCGCCAGAGGTCGAAGGGGTGCCCACACCATAGGGTGGCGCGGGCCCCCCTGGCCGCGCCGGCCTAGGGTTTGGTGGGCCTGTGCCCCCTCCCTGGTGGTTCTCGTGTGTTCTGGATGCTTCCGGTGAAAATAGGAACCTGGGCGTTGATTTCGTCCGATTCCGAGAATATTTCGTTACTAGGATTTCTGAAACCAAAAAACAGGAACTGGCACTTCGGCATCTTGTTAATAGGTTAGTTCCATAAAATGCACGAATATGACATAAAGTGTGCATAAAACATGTAGATAACATCAATAATGTGGCATGGAACACAAGAAATTATCGATACGTCGGAGACGTATCACCCTCCTGGTGGTAATATTCTCAATCTTTATTCAAACGACTACAAATGCATTATTGTTTGTTTTGTATTTTTCCTTTATGTGCAGATACATACTATCTTGTTGATTCTGGTTATCTAAACAGAAAAAGATTCTTAGCTCCTTTTAAGAACAACACATACCATATACCAGATTTTCATCGCGATGGATGACCAACAACAAAGGAAGAGATTTGCAACTATCTACTAAAATCACTTCGGTGTGCAGGAATGATGTCAGTTGCAAATCGTCATCAACAACACTAAGTTAGTCTAGGGTTGGACAAAATTTCGTGGGATTTTCATCCATAGTACTCTGCCTTGGTTTCCCACTTTAGGAATATTTGGGCAGCCGAGCTTCCTTTCAAAATCTGCATCTTTTCCAGCTAGCTTGTCATGGATCGCCTTCCATCTACTGGTTAGCGATTTTTCAAAATATTACTTTTTTCCTTTGATTTCACAAATATTACACATGTTTTATTATTTAAAAAAATATTACACCGGTGGGTTCAGAAATACCGAAAGGGAGTTGTTGGGGTAGTGTAACTGACATAGGCATCCCGAATGGACCTGCCGAAGATAGTACCCGGGGTTTACTGAAGGCCCACTACCCAAAGAATAAGAAGATTTGGAGGCCCAAGATGTTATTAGGGAAAGCTAGAGTTGTAATAGGAAGTGTTATTTGTAATCTTACGGGGTGAATTAGAAACCGTCCCGGACTCTGTAACTTGTACAACACGAATCCCTCGGCTCCCTCCTATATAGCTGGGGAGCGAGGGACGAAGAGATGATCGAATCATTGTCTACAAACCCTAGTTTTCATAATCGTCGAGTACTTTTCGGCTAAAACCTTCGAGATCTACTTGCCCTCTACTTCCAACTAAACCCTAGCCTACAATCCATAGGCATTGACAAGTTAATCCCTTGTCAATTGGCGCCGTCTGTGGGAACTAGAGGCGTAAGGATCTGATCTCGATGGCACGTTCAAGATCTTCGACATCATCAACCGCAAGCAACGCAATGGATCGAGGTAAACAGATCGCTGCTGGTCTTGTCGATTTTGTTCCTCACCCACCCTCCCGTTTGGATGCATATGCGTATCTGGCGGAGCCTATGGAGATGACGTTCGGAAGGTTTCACTTTCGCGTCGAGAAAGAAGGATCGTATCGTGTCGAAATTCCGATTTCGTCGGGATCGTCGGCGGTCGATTCCGATTTTTCAAGCTATACATCGTCAACCGAGTCAGGAGAAGAAGAAACTTCGGCGACACGCTACGTCAGCACCAGAGCAAGAGAGAAACTCGCCAAGATCTTCAACGACATGTCGTTTGAGTCATCTGCGGATTCATATATAAGCGATTCAAGCAGTGTCGACAGCTACAACTTCATCGACAAATCTACTACAGTGGGCAAGGTCTTCACCAATCTCAACGATGGTGTCACCAAACCCAACATAGATCTGAACACAAAATATCATCAGATTTATGCCATTGAAGATCAAGAGGAAACATCTGAGGCTTTCGACGATCTGGGAAATCCATACGTCGATCCCTCTGATCTGCGACGAGGCCTGGGCAATAAATACGTCGGGCCACAGCCGCGAGACAGAGTTCAACTTTCGCAAGCAGCGTGGGACAGAGCCGCGAGAGCTATGAACGGTTCAGAACCAATGGCCACCACAGCCACACCAGAGGAATTGCAAGCATATCAATATAGACTCGCACGAGCTGCAAGAGAATTGGAAAAACAGACAGCTGAGTTAAACAGAAGAAAGGAGGCAGCTTCTGCATCCAGCAGGAGAAGGGCAGATTTGAGTCGACAATCTAGAACTTCGGGTGATAGCCACAGGGAGGCTCGGAACAGAGGAAGATCACGGCTGCAGAACATACCTGAAGGCGAGAGGGAGCACCTGATCCAAAACCTCGACATGTCTTTTATGTCGATAGATACAAGAGGGAACATCATCCCTAAGACACCAGAGGCTGGGTATATGGCGACACAAGCTTTTATCCTCGCATCTAAACCACCTCCAGGAGATCCAAGGGAAACACTGTACAACATGGCGATAGCAGGAGTTGGAGCCATGGGGACGGCGTTTGTATCAACACCTCCCGAAGGAACAAGGCAAAATAGTCCACGACCTGCAGCAGCAACAGCAGCAGCTCCCGAAGGACCAAGTGGAGCAAGAGACACGGCAGCACAAGCAAGGGTCGACAGAGCGCGGCAAAGCAGAAGGGAACATCGGCAATCCCCGGAGCTTAACGACGAGGATATGTGTGGTTTGCCGTGCTTCACGAGGAGAGTCCGAAAAACTCGAGTCCCTTCAGGATTCAAGTTACCTGACAACTTCAAGAAATTCGGGATTGGCTAGTTGATTATCTCGAGACAGTGAAGCTCACAGGAGGAACCAGGGCAACAGCTATGCAAAGCATCCAGGTGCATTTGAGTGGAGCCGCACGATCTTGGATAAAGAAACTTCCTCCAGGATCTATCGACAGCTGGGAAAGCTTCGAGGACGTGTTCGTCAAGAACTTCCGGTCCACATGCAAAAAACCTGCGTCGTTGGAGGAGTTGAGAGCATGTCGACAAAAGCCGGACGAGCCAATGAGAAAATATATCCAAAGGGAACATCATCAAAAACTCGGCAGAAAATATATCTGACGAGAGAGCGATAGATGCGTTTGTCGCAGGAATCAGGCGTGGAGATTTTGTCGAGGACTTGGGAAGGACCAATCCAAAGACAGTATCCGCGTTAATGGAGATAGCAAACAAATGGGCAGATGGAGAAGATGCTGTCCACAACAAACGGCACAGATCGCCAGAGGAGGACCGTGGTCGCAATTATCAACCGAGGCGACGATTTCCTCGGCAGTACCCGAACTATGATGCTCCGGGCAAATCTCGGCAGGTTTTCGGGCAAACACAGGAGGAAACAACAGAGATGATTATCAGAGAAGCAATGAGCAGCGAGGCGATAATAGAGATGATTCTCGAAACAACAGGCAAAATAGCGGGCCTAGGTTCCCAAGGCCTTTCGTGTCCCCCGAAGAGATGATGAACGGGCCGTGTCGATGCACTTTTCCTCATAAAGAATGGTAAAAGACAATCAGGGCACCTGCGTAAAGACCGCCGAAATTTTCAAAATGTTAAGATATGCAGAGCACGCTACAGCGCGGGCAACACAGAAATCCTCGAGAACCCAGGAGTGAGATTCACCCACCACCTCCCGCGATTACACGACAATCGACACCAGCTCGAATAGCGGTTGCATTCCCACCACCACCTTATGTTGATCCCAACTCTCACGGAGCGGTGTCGATGATTCGAAGGCAAGGCCATCAATAGAGCTCAGAAGTAATCTCACGACAAGTGTTTATGGCAAAAATGCCTCCACCAACTGTCGAGTATCTTAATTGGTCGTGGCAAGATATTGGCTTCACCATAGCAGATCATCCGCAACAAGTTCCTCGACCAGGGCAGTCAGCACTTATTCTACCAGCAGTTATTGGGATTTGATGTCTCTCGAGTGTTCATAGACGGCGGCAGCAGCTTAAACCTTATGTATGCAGATACATTGAGGAAGATGAACATATCCTTAGCAAACTTGAAGCCAACTGACACAAGGTTCCACGGCATCACACCGGAGAAACCAAGTTATCCATTGGGAAAGATCAATCTCGACGTTCAGTTTGGAACCCGAGAGAATTATAGAATCGAGAGGCTGGAATTTGAAGTCGTGGATTTTCCGTCGCAGTACCACGCTTTGTTGGGACGACCAGCATATGCTAGATTTATGGCGGTGCCACACTATACATACCTGTTGTGGAGGCTGCCTGGACCAAAGGGACCAATCACAGTCAAAGGAAGCTTCGCCTTAGCCGATAAGTGCGACAAGGATTTTCATCGGATATCAGAAACTTTCGGGATGCAAGCTGAGTATTTGGCGTCAAAAAGTATGACTGACTACGACGTGCTGCCAGATGTTGGAAGGCCAAATAAAGAATCAACTTTCAATACCGAGAAAAATTCTAAGGAGGTGCAGATTCACCCGACAGACCCGAAAAAGACGACGTCCATTGCAACAAATATGGATGTCGCATAGGAAAGCGCGCTCGTCGAGTTCCTCCGTGAGCACTGGAAAATCTTCGCATGGTGTCCAGCTGACATGCCAGGAGTACCCAGGGAACTTGCCGAGCACCACCTCAACTTAGATCCTCTCGCGAGACCAATCAAACAACCCTTGCGGCGTTTTTCGGAACCAACAAAGCTATGTTATCAGAAATAGATCGACTCAAGGATGCTGGTTTTATCAAAGAGATATCTACAGAAGCCACATGGGTAGCTAACCCAGTGATGGTGCCGAAGAAACACACGAAAGTCTTCGCATGTGCGTCGACTTTACGTGTCTCAATAAATATTGTCCAAAGGATCACTTTCCCCTCCCGAGGATCGATCAAATTATCGATTCCACGGCAGGATGCGAACGTCTTTCCCTTTCTGGACGCATATTCTGGTTATAACCAGATCAGATTGAAAGAAGAAGATGAGGTGGCTGTGACCGCATTTATTACACCATACGGCGTGTTTTGCTACTTTAACATGCTTTAATCAAAAATATGGAGCAATATTTGAGTAGATGATGTGAAGGTTTATTACATAGGATTGGGAAAACTGCTGCAGCATTGATATGTCGCTACACGCCTGTGTAAGGGTATTTAACTGTGACTCTGTTAAACTTTTTACGTCCTACAAATTCTAAATGGTCAACTTTACTTGGAAGTGTTCTTTGCCCCAAACAGAGGAACTTCTAGTCATCCTGCCTGGGTAGACTGAAGCAAATCCTGTTAAAATACATACTTTATAATGAGGTGTCACAAAGTTTATAGATAAGAATAATCACAAATGGAACATTGAGTTTTTTATCTGCCTTCGCTGTCAGGGAGAAAAGTAACATTTTATCTACAAAGCAAAGAGTAAATCTGTTCTGAATATACTTCTGAGAGTTTCCTGAGATTTGGAAGAATCTGACATCATCAATTCCAGGTCAGCAGCAGTTGAACCTCTTATTGTGACACAAATACACTCTCATGTGCATGCTGTTGCTAAAGAGGTTGAAGTAAAAATCCATGAGCAAGTCAGACACTGAGTTGTTCCTTTCTAAAACAGAAGTGTACCTCAAATAATCTGAGTGAGAGGAGGTCATAATAGTAGTTTATACCATGCCATTATTTTTTTCATATTATCCTGGACTATAAACAATTGTTCTCTTGTCAATGATACTGTTAATCCAGGTTACGGCTTTGTCCCCTGGGAAGAACTTTCCCTGGATTTGTTGAGAAAAAGAAAGTTGGTCTGTTCAAGTTCTTGACCATCGCAGAGGTGGAACGTGATCTTAAACATTATGATCCCAGATTCATCAGAATATAATCAATGAATCCCCAGATGGGTCCAGAGATTGAAGAGCTTCAAGAGAGGGTACTTCAGAATTTCACCCATGTTTACTGTACAAAACCTTCTGATGATGCTCCCTAATTCATCCACTAACTGATACAGAATGAGAAGCTTCACATGGAATAAGATGCTGCTGTGGTGCAACCCACTGAAATCTCTTTTACATCACAACTAAGCATGGTCTGCAAGCCAGAACCACAGATGCCCAACATAGTTACATACATACAGGATGCAAAGCACCTAATCAGAAGTTGTTCTCCATAGATGTGTGAAATAAACCAGAGCACAGATCAGGCAAATGCCTTTACTGCTTGTAAACACTGTCACAAGCCTGTGGCCTCACTGTATGAGTCAGAAGTGAGATAATGTAGAGATCCACCAAACCATGAATCAGTGAGAAGAAACCTCGGGCTACTAAGCAAAGAGCAGAGAAAATGAAGATCAGACTCATCATGATGATACAGACATCATGATGTACTTGAGAGCAAGATTACATGCACTCAGAAGAGCTGGCCTGATGATCCTGCCCAGTGCACACAAATTCTTGATGCTCAAAGCTCATGTGGATGAAAGGTCAGCAGCTATATTTTTATATGTCCCAAAAAAAAAAAAAGACAATCAAGAATACAAGAAGAGCTGAGGACAGACGAGCGGAAGAGAAGCTACCACTATGAGGCCAGCCTAAATCACACCCACGATCCTACTGTTGACAAGAATCGAGACGCCAAGGAAATAGTAAGAACTTGCGACGCGTGTCAAAGATTCGCCGCAAAACCTCACTCTCCAGCAGCAGAACTAACACCAATACCATTGTCGTGGCCCTTTGCCCAATGGGGACTTGATATGGTGGGCAAGTTACACAAATCCTGGCATATGAGTATATGCTTGTAGCTGTCGATAAATTTACAAAGTGGATAGAAGCAAAGCCGATAAATTCACCAGACGGAGCATCTGCAGTAAAATTCATAAAAGGCCTCGTCTTCAGATTTGGAGTGCCCCACAGCATCGTCACGGACAATGGCAGTAACTTCACATCCCACGAATTCAAAGATTATTGCAAAGAAGTGGGTATCAAGTTGCACTTTGCGTCAGTTGCACATCCTCAAACCAATGGGCAAGTCGAAAGCTAATGGCATCGCTCTGTAATGGCATCAAGAAACGCGGTTAGACCACTGGAAAAGCTCTCAGATGCCTGGCTTAAGAACTACCAAGTGTGTTGGGGAGCATCCGAACAACACTAAATACGGCGACACAGAAACCCCGTTTTCCCGCTGTCCATGGAGCAGAGGGCAGATCGCCAATAGAAATAGAGCACGACTCCCCCAGAGTCACAGAGTATAATGAAGAAACTTCCAAGATAGCATTGGAAGACGACGTCGACGCACTCGACGAAGCTCGAGACGAAGTACTATCAAGGGTAACCAAATACCAACAGGACTTGAAGAATTACCACAGTCGACGTTTGCGGCCAAGATCTTTTCAGGTGGGAGACCTAGTTCTTCGGCTCACGCAAAAAAGTCATGAAAAACTCGAGTCACCATGGCTTGGCCCCTACATTGTCACGGAAGTAATCGGAGGAGGAGCATACAGGATAAAGGACAAGAAGACAGGGGTGGAGGAGCAAAACCCCTGGAACGTGGCGCAACTCAGGCGGTTTTATGCCTAGAGCTGAAACATAGTCCTTGTAAAACTTCAATGTACCGAAACGCCCGCGAAGCTCGGGACGCACTTTTCCTTTTTCAAGCAACCGAGTGGGGCCGGGAAAGGTTTTTAATGAGGCGGGCTCGCGGTGCTACAATATAATAAAGATAGTGGAATATAACTTTTCTTTATCGACATGCTCAAAGTCTCTGACCCGACGAATTTCAATATAGTTCATCGACAAAAGAAAAGCCTTGCCTTGGTATTAAAATACCTCGTGAGTCAATAAAAATACAAAATAGTACTCAATAAAGAAGCTCGGGGGCTCATATTCGCCATAAATACATAAATGCCTTGGTTCAAAACCTCGCAATATACAAATACAGTAAAGAGTCACCGAAATACTCGGGGGCTAGACAAACATACAAATATAATGATTGCTTCACAATATAATCACAGTCATGGGTTACAAAGAAGAATTATCTACAGGATTCAGTATGTCATCAAGGGTAATTCTGTTTTCTTCAGGAGCAGCGCCAAGAAAGTCAGCATAATGACCATCGGCAAAAAAGTCGGCATCCATCCGAAGAAGGTCTTCAATCATTTCTTCGGCTATAGGCGAAACCTTCGTGTTAATTCGGTCGACACCAACTCTTCGACGCCTTACCTTCTCATGAACTTTCGCAACAACTTGGGTCAGGTCAAGCTTCGAGTGGCAGATCTGAAGCATGATAAGGGCAAATCTGGCGCCAGCTACCAGTTGAGCTTTGACAAAATCATGGATCCTGTGGGCATCCTTGAATTTCTCCATTAACTCGGGAAGAGTTTTTGGTTGAACGTTCCGAGGAAACATGGAGTTATAAACCATAGACAGGGTCTTGGTACAGAAGTCAAGGAAGTCGCGAGTTTGAGAGGTGCGATCCTGAAATCTGACAATCTGGCGGGTCCTCTCTGGGGTAGCCCAAAACAGAGAACCATGATCAAGGGAAAGGTTAACAAGGAGGTTCGTCCTAGTATTTACCCTCTCTTCCTCGGCAGCAGCATCAGTAAAGGAACCTATCAAAACAACGAAGTAGAAACCTTTAAGAGACATAGCATGAAGATGAAAGATATCGGAGGATGAAACAAGCATACCCGACATATCTGCACTGGCTTCATTCATTAACTCGAGCATGAAATTTTCTCGAGTAGTCGCCTTTTCAGCCTCGGAAGCAGCAATTTCCTTAGCAGCCACGGCCTCGCGAGCTTGCTGAAGTGCAATTTTTTCGGCTTCAGATGACTTATGAGACTTCTCCATCATCACAAGTGTTTGCTTCTTCGCATACTGAAGTTGTTGTCGAAGTTCATCCAGTTCTTGCGACAAGGTATCTTCGACAGGTGCAGTATCAGCAAAAGCTCTCCTCGAGCGAGAAGAAGAAGGCGAAATATTGGAAGGAGCGGAAGACGGAGTATAGTTATCAAATATCAACTGAAATTTAGACAAGACAACATCAAACAACAAGCAAAGATAGAGTTTTCATTAATCTCTCGGAATAATTACAAAGGCATTACAGTGGAGCTAAGGACGTGTCGCCAAATAACTACTTTGGCGACAAGAGCAAAAGAAACAGAGAAAGAAAAACAAAGAGGCATGCAACTAGACCTCCGGCCTTGATGAGCTAGGAGTCGAAGCTGGTTTGATCCCGAGATAGGCCAAGATTTTCTTCGTGTTGGGCTTGGCTGCCTTAATCAGCGACCTCCATCTTGATTGCTCTATCTGCTCGGTGTCGCCAACTTTCGTCCAATCAACAGCCTGTTGACTGTCAGCAACCAAAGCGACAGTGCTTTCAACGGCAATCTTCATATTTTCTTGGCGCATCTTCAGTCCAAGGTCTTCCGGTGAATTGAACATCTTGGCAAGGTTAAGGAAAGTCGAGGGCTCCTCTTTCTTCGGGAAGAAGTAGGGGAACAACGCCGACAATCCTGCATTAGCATTTGCCACGCCTTCACGAATTTCGGACCCATGCAGCTCCAGATAGGAAAGTGCGTCAAGGAGAGGGTCATCGACAGGATTCTCCAGATCAAAATCTTGGTTTGTTTGGTCTGCCAAGGAAACAAAACGTTGGTCAACAACAAGAAACAGCGGTTCTCATAAAAATAGAAGGGATCAATAATATTACTGTGAGTGCGTCGACTTTGTGATTTCAGGCGCTTGAGGATCCCTTGTTCACGAGCAGCTTGTGCAGCTATATGCTCGGTTAAAGCAGATTCAGCATCCTCAAGTTTTTTCTGCAGTTCCTCGACACTAGCAGCTTTTGCTTTGGCTTCATCAGCCTCGGCTTTGGCTTCGCTAGCAACAAGTTCGGCTTTCTTGCGAGCCGCCTCACTTTGCTCAAGTTTTTGAGCAAGTGCGTCGGCACGTTTGTTGGCCTCTGCAAGTTTCTCTGTCGAGATATAAAAAAGAGAGAGAAGAAAGATCAAAAATCGCGACAAGCAACAGGAGCAAAAAGTCAAGGAAAAATATAAAAGTTGTTACCTTCGGCTCTGCTAGCATATTCACGGTACCCAATAAATTGGGATCCGATGCGGAGAAGCTCTTTGATCATGGGCTGTTAAAGAAGAACACAGCAAGAGAAACATCGGCATGAAAAAGAGAGTGAAGGCGTGAAAAGAGGAAATATAGATATCGACAAACTTACATCATCTAAGAGCAGAGTCGACGAGCTGCCCAATTGAGGGGCAGGTTCAACAATCTTTTCAACCCTTGTCCTTTTTGGTGAAGGAGCAAGGGGGCTTGCTGGCGGAGTTGTGGTGACGACGTTTTGTTGAGGAGGCGAGGATTCTTCTCCTTCAACTAGCGTGTCTGAGGCAAGTACAGTATGTGACGTGCTTGTCCGAGGAGCCACGTCAACAGTTGGTACTTCTTCCTCGTCATCACTGTTGATCAAAAATCGGCAGCATAAAAAGCAAGACAAGATAAATATTTCGAGTACAAAAATAGGGAGAAATAAAGACGACTTACGAGCTGACGAGGGATTCAATATAAGGATCATAAGCTGCCTTCGGATGAGAAGGAACAACTTTTTCAGCCTTAGAAGTGCCAGAATCCTCGACGTCATTCCTTTTCCTCTTGTTCTTTGGGGAAACAGCAGGAGGAAGGGATTGCGTCGACTCGCTGGCTTCAGATTCAACTTCTTTTTCATGGGAAGCCGCAGATTTGTGAGAACCTGCGACTTCACTTTCAGGAATAGAAGAACCTTGAGTATCT
The DNA here is from genome assembly GCA_030979885.1 of Lolium multiflorum. Classification (NCBI taxonomy): domain Eukaryota; kingdom Viridiplantae; phylum Streptophyta; class Magnoliopsida; order Poales; family Poaceae; genus Lolium; species Lolium multiflorum. Next base: position 64,540,072 of record CM061750.1, read on the forward strand.
TCGGCAACAATGGCCCTTTCTTCGACTTCTCCATCCTCAGGAAGAGGAGGAAGGGAAGCCATAGTAGGATGGTTCTGCAAGAAAATAGCGACAAAAGAAAAATTAGAGAGATATCAATACAATGAGATGCAGGGAAAGTTCGGAACAAGACAGAAACTCGAGAAGACAAAATACCTCGGGAAGAGGATTGGTGGAGCTGTATGGTTCCACGCGACAAGAGGAAGGAATAGGATCCTTCTTGGCTAGTCGAGAAACTCTTCAATCAATTCTCTTCCAAGTCCTTGCAGAAGATCACCTGAGACTGACAAGGCCGCTTTCACCGTATCACGCCCAAAGGGGATTTTTATGGCCTAAGTGAGGTCGTGACTTAATCCTAAGGAAGTAGGCAAAAGAATTTGAACACCCCAGATAGTTCTTGCCTCGAAAGTATTTTGAAGTCGATGAATACAGACATAAGTGCTTCGTTTCTTTTTCTCTTCTTCGAAGCTTCAAAGATCCCAGAACGGCGGCGCTGAATTTTGGCACTTCCGTCGAAAGGGATTATGTTGTGTTCCCATGAAGTTGGCGCTTTTCTTCGTGAATGAGCCACTCTTTGCGCCATCCTTGATAATCAGAAATTTGACGTTCTAAGTAATCGACATCGTCTGACATGATAACAACGCGCCATGTTATAGGTGGCGTTGTTGGAGCCATTGCGGCGGAGGCGGTAATGCGGTCACGGTAATCCAATTAGAGGATTCGAGGAAGCATTCGCAAAGTGTGATAAAAATGGAAATGTGAAGGATGGAATTGGGGGTCAACTGGTGCAGTTGAATCCCGTAAACAAAAAGAAGGCCGCGGAGGAAATCGTGAATTGGGGCCGAAAGGCCGCGGATGAGGTGATCAACGAAACTAACCCGGTACTCCATTGGAGGGTTGGGGTAGCTTTCTTCGCTGGGAAAGCGGATGGCGTCCTCTTTCTTCATCAGGCCAAGCCTCTTCAGCATGTTGACGTCTTGGTTGGAGATTTTAGATCTCTCCCACTCAAGATCCTCAGCGGCCATCTTGGATTCTGGAGTGCTGTGGCGAGTGAGTCGCGTGCGCGGTGGCATCAACGGCACTGGAAAAGCAATGTTCGTGCGTGCGGAAGATCAAAGAGAGTTGGGCGCAGGGGAAGTTTTTGCAAAGAGGAACAGATGTGCGGCGCAAGCGAAGGAGTGAACGGAGGTTGAAGAAAGGTTTATATAAGAATCGGGTGAAGCAATGCACCGTTGGATGAAGAAATCGTGTGGTGACAACAAATCTTCTAGATAAAAGGGTAAAAAGGTATTTTTACTGAGATAAGCGTTACCGTACGTGCGCCAGGAAAAGCGGAGGACGTGTGTCCCCCACTTGCACGACGTGTCAACGTGGTAGAAGCAATGGACCCACAGGAGAAAAATCACGACTATTAAACAGAGATGAAGTAAATTTGATTAAGGGAAGCATGCCGACAAGAAAATAAAAGAAGATTGGCGACAGGAGGAGTTATTTGAATACTTCGGGAGCCTTTGATCAAATACAAGTTTTTGCCCAAATGCTCGGGGGCTACTTCGACAAAAAGTAAAATTTCGAGTATGGCAGTATAGAAATTGCGGGAGCCTACAACCAAGCACAAGTCCTTGGTTGTAGCCTCGGGGGCTACTCCCATCGGGAGCGCTGTTCGCGCACCCGAGAGATAAAAAGAAGATCATATTGGAACATAATGACAATATAGTGACAAGGTGGACTAAAATGTTGAGCCTACAACCAAGCACAAGTTCTTGGCTGTAGCCTCGGGGGCTACTCCCATCGGGAACGCTGTTCGCGTACCCGATGAAGTTCAAAAATAAAAGATAGAAAAGCAAGAGAGTATATTTCGAGTTATAACTAACTCTACATATACTCCCATCGGGAGAGCAATATAAGTCATATTTGACTCGATAAAATGTGCCATTCCAACAGCCGGAAAAGCACTCGACAATATATTCTCGAACGCAAAGTTGCGATCAATTTGAATGCCGCAAATTTGTGAAGGTAAGACCCCGGATCCGTTTCTGTGGCGTGGTATCGCCAAAGACTGCGCTCGTTACTTTTATCCGTATCAATGATACGAAGAAAACTTAACTGACGCGTTAGGCTGATAAATTTGACTGGGACTTGACAGAATGGTAAGACCTTAAGCGGCACCTGTCGAAGTTTACACCAGTATCCCGAGATCATGTCCAGGGACGTGATCTTGAAGTAGGTTTTTGCGGATTGCCACTAGAGCAGTTAACTAGTACCTGATCCGTCAGATGAACTAGCCCCAACTACCATTATCCCTGTACAATATAGAATTTTATGTGAAGAAGTATAAAAAGGTTAAAGCTTTCGAATAAAAATAAACAGTGGAGATTTTCCCTGACTCTACGATTCAAGCAAAATCTCGGGGGCTACTGACATAGGCATCCCAAATGGGCTTGCCGAAGATAGTACCCGGGGTTTACTGAAGGCCCACTACCCGAAGAATAAGAAGATTCGGGAGCCCAAGATATATTAAGGAAAGTTAAGAGTTGTAATAGGAAGTGTTATTTGTAATCTGGCGGGATGAGTTAGAAACCGTCCCGGACTCTGTAACTTGTGCAAGACGAATCCCTCGGCTCCACCTCCTATATAAAGGGGAGTCGAGGGACGAGAAATCATCGAATCATTGTCTACAAACCCTAGTTTTCATAATCGCGAGTACTTTTCGGCTGAAACCTTCGAGATCTACTTGCCCTCTACTTCTAACTAAACCCTAGCCTACAATCTATAGAAGGCCTCAATGGAACTTGTTCTTATTCATGTTGTTACTCTTAACTACTTCCCTCTTCTAGATGATGCCTATAATCAATTTCGTCACCGTATCTTCTCTAATGTGACACCAACACCCTATCGTAGACATCCGTATCTGGGGCGTCTAGGACCTGGATAGCATCGGGATGAAATAGCCCATGCAAAACCGAACAGTAAAAACAAAAAAACTTGTGTTTTTTGCATACTTGTTTGTTACTTTGGGTTAGTCGTTTTGGGGTCGAGAGTTTCAACACGTGTGAGGGGATGTGTGCGTAAGTTAAAATTTATATAGATCGTGAGAAAGTGAAGTAATTTCATCTTAGATCCCAAGGAGATTTTCAATGCTTTCTAAACGGCCTCAATCGGAGCTTGTTCTTATTCATGTTGTTACTCTTAACTACTTCCCTCTTCTAGATGATGCCTATAATCAATTTCGTCACCGTATCTTCTCTAATGTGACACCAACACCCTATCGTAGACATCCGTATCAGGGGCGTCTAGGACCTGGATAGCATCGGGATGAAATAGCCCATGCAAAACCGAACAGTAAAAACAAAAAAAACTTGTGTTTTTTGCATACTTGTTTGTTACTTTGGGTTAGTCGTTTTGGGGTCGAGAGTTTCAACACGTGTGAGGGGATGTGTGCGTACACTAAAATTTATATAGATCGTGAGAAAGTGAAGTAATTTCATCTTAGATCCCAAAGAGATTTTCAATGCTTTCTAAACGGCCTCAATCGGAGCTTGTCTTATTCATGTTGTTACTCTTAACTACTTCCCTCTTCTAGATGATGCCTATAATCAATTTCGTCACCGTATCTTCTCTAATGTGACACCAACACCCTATCGTAGACATCCGTATCCGGGGCGTCTAGGACCTGGATAGCATCGGGATGAAATAGCCCATGCAAAACCGAACAGTAAAAACAAAAAAACTTGTGTTTTTTGCATACTTGTTTGTTACTTTGGGTTAGTCGTTTTGGGGGTCGAGAGTTTCAACACGTGTGAGGGGATGTGTGCGTACACTAAAATTTATATAGATCGTGAGAAAGTGAAGTAATTTCATCTTAGATACCAAAGAGATTTTCAATGCTTTCTAAACGGCCTCAATCGGAGCTTGTTCTTATTCATGTTGTTACTCTTAACTACTTCCCTCTTCTAGATGATGCCTATAATCAATTTCGTCACCGTATCTTCTCTAATGTGACACCAACACCCTATCGTAGACATCCGTATCTGGGGCGTCTAGGACCTGGATAGCATCGGGATGAAATAGCCCATGCAAAACCGAACAGTAAAAACAAAAAAACTTGTGTTTTTTGCATACTTGTTTGTTACTTTGGGTTAGTCGTTTTGGGGTCGAGAGTTTCAACACGTGTGAGGGGATGTGTGCGTACACTAAAATTTATATAGATCGTGAGAAAGTGAAGTAATTTCATCTTAGATACCAAAGAGATTTTCAATGCTTTCTAAACGGCCTCAATCGGAGCTTGTTCTTATTCATGTTGTTACTCTTAACTACTTCCTTCTTCTAGATGATGCCTATAATCAATTTCGTCACCGTATCTTCTCTAATGTGACACCAACACCCTATCGTAGACATCCGTATCTGGGGCGTCTAGGACCTGGATAGCATCGGGATGAAATAGCCCATGCAAAACCGAAAAGTAAAAACAAAAAAAACTTGTGTTTTTTGCATACTTGTTTGTTACTTTGGGTTAGTCGTTTTGGGGAGAGTTTCAACACGTGTGAGGGGATGTGTGCGTACATTAAAATTTATATAGATCGTGAGAAAGTGAAGTAATTTCATCTTAGATCCCAAAGAGATTTTCAATGCTTTCTAAACGGCCTCAATCGGAGCTTGTTCTTATTCATGTTGTTACTCTTAACTACTTCCCTCTTCTAGATGATGCCTATAATCAATTTCGTCACCGTATCTTCTCTAATGTGACACCAACACCCTATCATAGACATCCGTATCTGGGGCGTCTAGGACCTGGATAGCATCGGGATGAAATAGCCCATGCAAAACCGAACAATAAAAACAAAAAAAACTTGTGTTTTTTGCATACTTGTTTGTTACTTTGGGTTACGTTTTGGGGGTCGAGAGTTTCAACACGTGTGAGGGGATGTGTGCATACACTAAAATTTATATAGATCGTGAGAAAGTGAAGTAATTTCATCTTAGATCCCAAGAGATTTTCAATGCTTTCTAAACGGCCTCAATCTGAGCTTGTTCTTATTCATGTTGTTACTCTTAACTACTTCCCTCTTCTAGATGATGCCTATAATCAATTTCGTCACCGTATCTTCTCTAATGTGACACCAACACCCTATCGTAGACATCCGTATCCGGGGCGTCTAGGACCTGGATAGCATCGGGATGAAATAGCCCATGCAAAACCGAACAGTAAAAACAAAAAAAACTTGTGTTTTTTGCATACTTGTGGGTTAGTCGTTTTGGGGGTCGAGAGTTTCAACACGTGTGAGGGGATGTGTGCGTACTTAAAATTTATATAGATCGTGAGAAAGTGAAGTAATTTCATCTTAGATCCCAAAGAGATTTTCAATGCTTTCTAAACGGCCTCAATCGGAGCTTGTTCTTATTCATGTTGTTACTCTTAACTACTTCCCTCTTCTAGATGATGCCTATAATCAATTTCGTCACCGTATCTTCTCTAATGTGACACCAACACCCTATCGTAGACATCCGTATCTGGGGCGTCTAGGACCTGGATAGCATCGGGGCAAAACCGAACAGTAAAAACAAAAAAAACTTGTGTTTTTTGCATACTTGTTTGTTACTTTGGGTTAGTCGTTTTGGGGGTCGAGAGTTTCAACACGTGTGAGGGGATGTGTGCATACACTAAAATTTATATAGATCGTGAGAAAGTGAAGTAATTTCATCTTAGATCCCAAAGAGATTTTCAATGCTTTCTAAACGGCCTCAATCGGAGCTTGTTCTTATTCATGTTGTTACTCTTAACTACTTCCTCTTCTAGATGATGCCTATAATCAATTTCGTCACCGTATCTTCTCTAATGTGACACCAACACCCTATCATAGACATCCGTATCTGGGGCGTCTAGGACCTGGATAGCATCGGGATGAAATAGCCCATGCAAAACCGAACAGTAAAAACAAAAAAACTTGTGTTTTTTGCATACTTGTTTGTTACTTTGGGTTAGTCGTTTTGGGGGTCGAGAGTTTCAACACGTGTGAGGGGATGTGTGCATACACTAAAATTTATATAGATCGTGAGAAAGTGAAGTAATTTCATCTTAGATCCCAAAGAGATTTTCAATGCTTTCTAAACGGCCTCAATCGGAGCTTTGTTCTTATTCATGTTGTTACTCTTAACTACTTCCCTCTTCTAGATGATGCCTATAATCAATTTCGTCACCGTATCTTCTCTAATGTGACACCAACACCCTATCGTAGACATCCGTATCTGGGGCGTCTAGGACCTGGATAGCATCGGGATGAAATAACCCATGCAAAACCGAACAGTAAAAACAAAAAAAAACTTGTGTTTTTTGCATACTTGTTTGTTACTTTGGGTTAGTCGTTTTGGGGTGAGTTTCAACACGTGTGAGGGGATGTGTGCATACATTAAAATTTATATAGATCGTGAGAAAGTAAGTAATTTCATCTTAGATACCAAAGAGATTTTCAATGCTTTCTAAACGGCCTCAATCGGAGCTTGTTCTTATTCATGTTGTTACTCTTAACTATTTCCCTCTTCTAGATGATGCCTATAATCAATTTCGTCACCGTATCTTCTCTAATGTGACACCAACACCCTATCATAGACATCTGTATCTGGGGTGTCTAGGACCTGGATAGCATCGGGATGAAATAGCCCATAAAACCGAAATAAGAAAAAAAAACTTGTGTTTTTTGCATACTTGTTTGTTACTTTGGGTTAGTCGTTTTGGGGGTCGAGAGTTTCAACACGTGTGAGGGGATGTGTGCGTACACTAAAATTTATATAGATCGTGAGAAAGTGAAGTAATTTCATCTTAGATCCCAAAGAGATTTTCAATGCTTTCTAAACGGCCTCAATCGGAGCTTGTCTTATTCATGTTGTTACTCTTAACTACTTCCCTCTTCTAGATGATGCCTATAATCAATTTCGTCACCGTATCTTCTCTAATGTGACACCAACACCCTATCGTAGACATCCGTATCAGGGGCGTCTAGGACCTGGATCATCGGGATGAAATAGCCCATGCAAAACCGAACAGTAAAAACAAAAAAACTTGTGTTTTTTGCATACTTGTTTGTTACTTTGGGTTAGTCGTTTTGGGGGTCGAGAGTTTGTGAGGGGATGTGTGCGTACATTAAAATTTATATAGATCGTGAGAAAGTGAAGTAATTTCATCTTAGATCCCCAAGAGATTTTCAATGCTTTCTAAACGGCCTCAATCGGAGCTTGTTCTTATTCATGTTGTTACTCTTAACTACTTCCCTCTTCTAGATGATGCCTATAATCAATTTCGTCACCGTATCTTCTCTAATGTGACACCAACACCCTATCGTAGACATCCGTATCTGGGGCGTCTAGGACCTGGATAGCATCGGGATGAAATAGCCCATGCAAAACCGAACAGTAAAAACAAAAAAAACTTGTGTTTTTTGCATACTTGTTTGTTACTTTGGGTTAGTCGTTTTGGGGGTCGAGAGTTTCAAAACGTGTGAGGGGATGTGTGCATACACTAAAATTTATATAGATCGTGAGAAAGTGAAGTAATTTCATCTTAGATCCCAAAGAGATTTTCAATGCTTTCTAAACGGCCTCAATCGGAGCTTGTTCTTATTCATGTTGTTACTCTTAACTACTTCCCTCTTCTAGATGATGCCTATAATCAATTTCGTCACCGTATCTTCTCTAATGTGACACCAACACCCTATCGTAGACATCCGTATCTGGGGCGTCTAGGACCTGGATAGCATCGGGATGAAATAACCCATGCAAAACCGAACAGTAAAAACAAAAAAAACTTGTGTTTTTTGCATACTGTTTGTTACTTTGGGTTAGTCGTTTTGGGGGTCGAGAGTTTCAACACGTGTGAGGGGATGTGTGCATACATTAAAATTTATATAGATCGTGAGAAAGTGAAGTAATTTCATCTTAGATACCAAAGAGATTTTCAATGCTTTCTAAACGGCCTCAATCGGAGCTTGTTCTTATTCATGTTGTTACTCTTAACTACTTCCCTCTTCTAGATGATGCCTATAATCAATTTCGTCACCGTATCTTCTCTAATGTGACACCAACACCCTATCATAGACATCCGTATCAGGGGCGTCTAGGACCTGGATAGCATCGGGATGAAATAGCCCATGCAAAACCGAACAGTAAAAAAAAAACTTGTGTTTTTTGCATACTTGTTTGTTACTTTGGGTTAGTCGTTTTGGGGGTCTAGAGTTTCAACACGTGTGAGGGGATGTGTGCGTACATTAAAATTTATATAGATCGTGAGAAAGTGAAGTAATTTCATCTTAGATCCCAAGGAGATTTTCAATGCTTTCTAAACGGCCTCAATCGGAGCTTGTCTTATTCATGTTGTTACTCTTAACTACTTCCCTCTTCTAGATGATGCCTATAATCAATTTCGTCACCGTATCTTCTCTAATGTGACACCAACACCCTATCGTAGACATCCGTATCTGGGGCGTCTAGGACCTGGATAGCATCGGGATGAAATAGCCCATGCAAAACCGAACAGTAAAAACAAAAAAAACTTGTACATACTTGTTTGTTACTTTGGGTTAGTCGTTTTGGGGTCGAGAGTTTCAACACGTGTGAGGGGATGTGTGCGTACACTAAAATTTATATAGATCGTGAGAAAGTGAAGTAATTTCATCTTAGATCCCAAAGAGATTTTCAATGCTTTCTAAACGGCCTCAATTGGAGCTTGTTCTTATTCATGTTGTTACTCTTAACTACTTCCCTCTTCTAGATGATGCCTATAATCAATTTCGTCACCGTATCTTCTCTAATGTGACACCAACACCCTATCGTAGACATCCGTATCTGGGGCGTCTAGGACCTGGATAGCATCGGGATGAAATAGCCCATGCAAAACCGAACAGTAAAAACAAAAAAAACTTGTGTTTTTTGCATACTTGTTTGTTACTTTGGGTTAGTCGTTTTGGGGTCGAGAGTTTCAACACGTGTGAGGGGATGTGTGCGTACACTAAAATTTATATAGATCGTGAGAAAGTGAAGTAATTTCATCTTAGATACCAAAGAGATTTTCAATGCTTTCTAAACGGCCTCAACGAGCTTGTTCTTATTCATGTTGTTACTCTTAACTACTTCCCTCTTCTAGATGTGCCTATAATCAATTTCGTCACCGTATCTTCTCTAATGTGACACCAACACCCTATCGTAGACATCCGTTTGGGGCGTCTAGGACCTGGATAGCATCGGGATGAAATAGCCCATCAAAAACCGAACAGTAAAAACAAAAAAAACTTGTGTTTTTTGCATACTTGTTTGTTACTTTGGGTTAGTCGTTTTGAGAGTTTCAACACGTGTGAGGGGATGTGTGTGTACATTAAAATTTATATAGATCGTGAGAAAGTGAAGTAATTTCATCTTAGATCCCAAAGAGATTTTCAATGCTTTCTAAACGGCCTCAATCGGAGCTTGTTCTTATTCATGTTGTTACTCTTAACTACTTCCCTCTTCTAGATGATGCCTATAATCAATTTCGTCACCGTATCTTCTCTAATGTGACACCAACACCCTATCGTAGACATCCGTATCTGGGGCGTCTAGGACCTGGATAGCATCGGGATGAATAACCCATGCAAAACCGAACAATAAAAACAAAAAAAACTTGTGTTTTTTGCATACTTGTTTGTTACTTTGGGTTAGTCGTTTTGGGGGTCTAGAGTTTCAACACGTGTGAGGGGATGTGTGCGTACACTAAAATTTATATAGATCGTGAGAAAGTGAAGTAATTTCATCTTAGATCCCCAAGAGATTTTCAATGCTTTCTAAACGGCCTCAATCGGAGCTTGTTCTTATTCATGTTGTTACTCTTAACTACTTCCCTCTTCTAGATGATGCCTATAATCAATTTCGTCACCGTATCTTCTCTAATGTGACACCAACACCCTATCGTAGACATCCGTATCTGGGGCGTCTAGGACCTGGATAGCATCGGGATGAAATAGCCCATGCAAAACCGAACAGTAAAAAAAAAAAACTTGTGTTTTTTGCATACTTGTTTGTTACTTTGGGTTAGTCGTTTTGGGGGTCGAGAGTTTCAACACGTGTGAGGGGATGTGTGCGTACACTAAAATTTATATAGATCGTGAGAAAGTGAAGTAATTTCATCTTAGATCCCAAAGAGATTTTCAATGCTTTCTAAACGGCCTCAATCGGAGCTTGTTCTTATTCATGTTGTTACTCTTAACTACTTCCCTCTTCTAGATGATGCCTATAATCAATTTCGTCACCGTATCTTCTCTAATGTGACACCAACACCCTATCGTAGACATCCGTATCTGGGGCGTCTAGGACCTGGATAGCATCGGGATGAAATAGCCCATGCAAAACCAAACAGTAAAAACAAAAAAAACTTGTGTTTTTTGCATACTTGTTTGTTACTTTGGGTTAGTCGTTTTGGGGGTCGAGAGTTTCAACACGTGTGAGGGGATGTGTGCATACACTAAAATTTATATAGATCGTGAGAAAGTGAAGTAATTTCATCTTAGATCCCAAAGAGATTTTCAATGCTTTCTAAACGGCCTCAATCGAGCTTGTTCTTATTCATGTTGTTACTCTTAACTACTTTCCTCTTCTAGATGATGCCTATAATCAATTTCGTCACCGTATCTTCTCTAATGTGACACCAACACCCTATCGTAGACATCCGTATTCGGGCGTTCTAGGACCTGGATAGCATCGGATGAAATAACCCATGCAAAACCGAATAGTAAGAAAAAAAAACTTGTGTTTTTTGCATACTTGTTTGTTACTTTGGGTAGTCGTTTTGGGGGTCGAGAGTTTCAAAACGTGTGAGGGGATGTGTGCGTACATTAAAATTTATATAGATCGTGAGAAAGTGAAGTAATTTCATCTTAGATACCAAAGAGATTTTCAATGCTTTCTAAACGGCCTCAATCGGAGCTTGTTCTTATTCATGTTGTTACTCTTAACTACTTCCCTCTTCTAGATGATGCCTATAATCAATTTCGTCACCGTATCTTCTCTAATGTGACACCAACACCCTATCGTAGACATCCGTATCTGGGGCGTCTAGGACCTGGATAGCATCGAGATGAAAAAACCCATCCAAAACCGAACAGTAAAAACAAAAAAAACTTGTGTTTTTTGCATACTTGTTTGTTACTTTGGGTTAGTCGTTTTGGGGGTCAAGAGTTTCAACACGTGTGAGGGGATGTGTGCGTACATTAAAATTTATATAGATCGTGAGAAAGTGAAGTAATTTCATCTTAGATCCCAAAGAGATTTTCAATGCTTTCTAAACGGCCTCAATCGGAGCTTGTTCTTATTCTGTTAACTACTTCCCTCTTCTAGATGATGCCTATAATCAATTTCGTCACCGTATCTTCTCTAATGTGACACCAACACCCTATCGTAGACATCCGTATCTGGGGCGTCTAGGACCTGGATAGCATCGGGATGAAATAGCCCATGCAAAACCGAACGGTAAAAACAAAAAAAACTTGTGTTTTTTGCATACTTGTTTGTTACTTTGGGTTAGTCGTTTTGGGGTCGAGAGTTTCAACACGTGTGAGGGGATGTGTGCGTACACTAAAATTTATATAGATCGTGAGAAAGTGAAGTAATTTCATCTTAGATCCCAAAGAGATTTTCAATGCTTTCTAAACGGCCTCAATCGGAGCTTGTCTTATTCATGTTGTTACTCTTAACTACTTCCCTCTTCTAGATGATGCCTATAATCATTTTCGTCACCATATCTTCTCTAATGTAAAACCAACATTGTCGTTGTGATTATGGGATGCATGGTATCATGGCCGTGCTATTCCACTTGGTTATCTTGTATGCTCAACTTGAGCATGTTCCATCTCAAGATAGTAACTTACACCACACCCACCCCCTTTGTAGTATAGAGGTATCAATGTCATGATCTTGGTGTATTCTCAACTTGAGAGGAGTATGCCGTGTACCCATTGGAGAGTAAGTTGGATAGTCATACTCCACTATCTAAGTTGTATATTTAGCACCACAAATCTGAAAGTATAATCCTCCTTGTGTTGTCATAATACATGCTTACCTTAAGCAAGTATGATCCACCCCATTACCCCCTTTTACACCATCTATGGCGTGATGACTCTCATCTCGGCCGTAGTGCAATAGTTGTTCCACTCATGAAACTATAGGTTGGGAACCCCTCAAGGCTTACCTTGTTGTAAATGTTTATGAAAACCTTGGGTGAGTTAATCCAAGTGTATGGTTTATGAAAGCAAAGGATCTTGATAAAGATGTTTGGAAAGTGGTGTATGGAGGTTGGTTGACAACCAAGGTGTTGTGGGGAAAAAAATGGTTTCTAAAAAGGAGCACTGCGTATAAGTGTACACCAGCCCAACTTTTATCGCGCAACCACTCTACCCCAATGTGGGCACGGGGCTTAGCCCTAGTTTGTTGAAGCTGGCATGAGACACCTTCACAACTCTCTAGGAGGGTCACGATGACCTCTGACGCCGGGTTGCGCTCTGGAGGAGGCAATACACTGTCTAGACCGATAGCCGGACGATTACTGAGGGTCTTCTGTCATGGCGCCGGAGATACGCTCAAAAGGAGGTATGCTGCCGGGGTGCCGGGAAGGGGTAAGCCCGCAGGGAAGGACTCGTGCCAGTGGAGATGGGCGAAAGGTTATGTCCGGGTATCCGTCGTGGCATATGTTGTTATGCAGGGATGATGCCCACACGATAGGTATCCGGATAGTTGTGGGGAAAGTGTGCAAACTCTGCAGAGTCAAATCTATTCGAATAGCCGCGTCCGCGGTCATGGACGGGTTGCAAAGGTCTACCTTTACCGGGGCTTGAGTTTTGTTTTGATAAATGCTTTGCAAAGAAAGTGTTGTGTTGGATGTACCGGAAGGGTACGGAAAAAGGGCGTGTGTCGACCATATGGAGATGGTCGAGGAAAAATAAGACCAAGTGGGGAACTCTTTCCTAGTGTTTCATGTAGAGGAACTCTTCTTTAACAAAGATATAGAGATGTCATAGGACTTCCCTAGTATCCCCATCACCTGAGATGGCGGTATGCTAACTCTTCTTCAATAAAGATATAGATATGCCATAGCTATCTTTTGAAGTATCTTCTTCAATAAAGATATAGAGGTGTCATAGTATCACTTTAGTGTCTCCATCAATTGCGATGTCGGGATGCTATATCCACAAGAGAAACTGATTCTCTTCACATGCTATATCCACAAGAGAAACTGATTCTCTCACATGCTATATCCACAAGAGAAACTATTCTTCCTCTCTTGTCTCTTTTAGTTAGCTTTGTTATCACCTTCTTGATGGTTTGCGAGTACAATTCCAATGTACTCACGGCTTTGTCCCTGGCTATTTACTTGGCCAGACTTGGAGGAACACGACGGATGAAGAAGGAGTTGGCGACGTCTATGCGAGCTAGGAACGTCTTCCCAGTCAGTTGCCTGTAGGGTTATGGCAGATGACTTGGGTACTGCGCTGCTGAAGTGATGATGCTACTCTGATGTTTAGTTAGGCCCTTCGAGGCTATTATGTAAGTATTGGTCATGTGACCATGTTGTAATTTTCTTATTCCGCTTTGTAATGGATGGTGTAATTTGATATCAGTTCGGTTATGTGTTCACGACACACTGATCATGGGATCGTGAACTGTATACATAACAGGGTATTTCGGACAGCTAGTCCGGGGTCCCCACAGAGCTGGTATCAGAGCTATCCTGACTGTAGGAGACCTTAGTTAGCATGGACGTTAGTTAGGAAACAAGTACTTGGGAAAAACTATTTACGAAACAAATTCTTTCTTTAGTCGGAAGCATAGCTTCTACTCCTCTTATTTATTCAAAGCTTCTAAATTCTTATCTCTCCGCTTTATAAAAAGGTTTGAAATTTCTTGCTCTATTGTCTCAACCACTTCAAACCTACATGTTGGACGATGTCCCCAACTCAGACCGGAGACTCGAACTCGAAGATGGATCAACCTTTTATGAAGTCTCATGTATCTCCAACGACAGCTATTGAAGATTGGATGCCGACATAGCCATATGCAGGGATAAGATCATGTCTTTGGTTGTCACCAAAGTATGTCAAGGAGCTGACCTTGTTCCTCCGTGGACTTGCACTTTTGCAGTCGTCAAGGATCAAGTCCTCAGTTCTTGACTAGTAATTTTTAGGCCAGCCACGAGAAGATCTCGACTTCGGGAGCACCTCAACAGCTACCTCTTCGAAGACCTCATGTTTCCGGGATGTCGAGACTAGAAGTTCTACACAGTTTTCTCCTCCGCCTCAACATCAACGACTCAACACCCGGCCCCTTCACCACCAACTGCTACAAGGATCCAAGTTGAAGCTGATGATATGAAGACATCAACATATGTGACCAGCCCCAAACCTATAGGATGGATAGGACAAACTCAATCGCTTTGATTGAGATAAACCCGCGCATTAGGAATTTCTGGGTACTTAGAGTACCATGTCTGGTTTGATGATTGCTTGTAGTTCCCTAGTGTGCTGCCTTGAGTGTTTGTATCTGTTTGTTGTGTGCATGTATGTCTTGCTATTTAGACGTTTCCGCTCTTTTTAATTGTTTGAAATTTGTAAAACAGAAATTAAAAATGGAAATCTGCCAGTGTACTGTTTTGCTAATAAAAATAGTTTGGTAGCTCCGATTGATGTGATTCCAATTGCACTAGAACCAGTATGAAATTATCTTTCAGACGCCACTGACCTTGTATTTTTAGGATTTTTGTGCGATTTTTAATAAATAAAACTTGATCACTGTTTCTGGTTAGTATTTTGAGTCTCAAAAATTGAAAAATAAATATTTTTGAATGATTCCAATTGTGTTGATCTTGTTTTGTTTCTGTGCATCTAGGAAAAATACCAGTAGCCTCTGTTAGTGGTATTTTGTCTCTGGTTATGATTGTATGGGTGTCGCATGCAATGATAGGATTAAAGTTTGCCTCGCCGATGTATTGCTAACTGCTAGTTAGTTGGGTAGATTAACGAAAGACTCTAACTCTAAACCCGTTAGCAGTTGTTTTTCAACCGTCAGGGAAACTAACTCAGACCCCTATCTACGCCGACTACTTTCAAGGTCATCTGAAGCATCTCTACTACGCCAACAAAGCAAAAGCCAATACCTTCAAGAAAGCCTCCACTTCATCAAGAAAGCAGAAGCCCCTACCTTCAAGAGTGACTGCACCTCTGCGAGAAGTACTAACTAACCTTGGAGCATAATCGCGCTAACCTCGAGGATATCTTCTTGAAAACTACCCTCTAACACACCGTCTAACAAGTTGAGTGAACAATAGCGTCAAAGCCAAGCTACATCACATGGTTCATCTGGTCCTCATCAAGTGAAGCTCCTGAAGATACCTCAAGAACTCAAGATTAGGTGCAACTTACCCGCTCACCAACTGGTATAAGTCAGCACCGACCCGCAAGCTGAAGATTGTCTTCGACGACCTCTGTTGGCTTCACATGGATACCAACCAGGCCTTCTTCAACTTACTAACTTACCGCGCGTTATATGGTTTAGTTAACACCGTGAGTGCCTCTTGAAGTTGTGGTCTGCACGTCGCCCCCGAAGATTCTTCAACTGAACAAGGAAGATCGACGACTTCTTCAGAAGCCCCAGACAGAACCACAAGGTACAAGCTAGGAGTTTTTCCGAAAGCCCGATGAAAAATCTTAAGGGTGGAAGACTTCGTCTTCCACTAAAAGTTGGAGCTAACCCTAACATTTTAAACCTTTCTAACACACCGTTGGAAACTTGGGATGCACTAACTCCCTTTGAAGCTGTGGACTACACCTCACTCTGAAGATGTTCAACTCAAGACGAGAGATCAATGACTTCTCCGAAAGCGCCCGACAAGACCCGTGGCAGAAGCTTCAATTTTCAGGAAACCCGCTGAACAATCTTAAGGGTGGAAGACGTCGTCTTCCACTAATTTTTTAAGCTAACTCTAAAAAGTTTTCAACCCTGCTAAACCACCGCTAGTGTGCACTAACTCTCCCAGAATCTTGAACCCCCGCTAGGATCGCTTAGAAGCTACAGATCTAACACCTACATGGAGTAGTCAACCTCTTCATGAAGCTCGCCATCGGCAGGAATCCATCATGTCTCCCAGAAGATGAAGCAACGACCTTCTCAACAATGGCACATCTACAGAAGAATGGAGTCTAACTTTAGTTAAACTTTACAACCCCTCTAGTTCTACGCTTAGTAATCTCGGGACGAGATTATTTTAAGGGTGGAAGATCTGTAACACCCCAACTTTTGCAAACTTGTTTAATTGTCCTTAATGCAAAAATTAGGGGGAACAAAAACTTTTTCTATAGACTAATTAAGATGAATTGCCTTGATCTGTTTGTTATGATGAATTGCCTTGATCTGTTGGTAGATGTATTGACTTGATTTCTTGTTGAGTTTTGTCTTGAGCCACCTCCTAGAACAACACCCTAGCTAGTGGTTGAACAAGCAACTCACCAAATAAAACACATGTGTGTCCTAGGAAAAGTTGTTTTCCTTTTTACTACATCAAACTCTTCTCCTGATGGCAACATGAGTATGCCATCTTGATTTTTCCTCTTTGTGGTACAAGATAGCTCAATCATCCTTAATTCAAAACTTGGGATCATCTACCCCTAGCTACATCCCTCTCTTATACCCACTCATCCTTGTTGGTTTTGAGGCCATGTCGACCATCTGTGTTGACAGGCTTAAAATGTCCAGACTTGTTTATTGGTAGCCTCAATACATGGATCTCATCTATGCAACACCCTCTTCAACCTCCACGTCTTGCATGTCTCAGTCAATCCTTGCAGCTCATATATTCAACTTGATCTGGTATCCTATCACATGTTCCAGCACCAGATCACTTCTTCCTCTTTTACCTCTTGTTTTTGTTTTCATCCAAGTTTATCTTCACAAAACCAAGAGTGGGAATGATGGATACATTTTGTAGCCATCATCTACCCTTGAGAACACTTCTCCCTAAATTAGTTTTCTCTCTCAAAAATCCTATTGTTTTTCCTTCTCTAGCTTTGATCACAAATCCACCTCTAGTTTTATTAAATCTTTTCAAGATATTTCTTCAAAGAAAAAAAGAAACTGAAATGGGTTTTGTTTTCATCCCATTTCTACCAAGTACTGATTTCTAAAACATTATTTTCTATCTTGCCTTCTTTTTAACAAAAGGCTTGTTTATGGTACTTATACCATTCCTTGTTTCCCTCTTGCTTATTTTACATTTGAGAAAAACTCTACTTTACTTGAGAAAGTAAGTAGAATATTTTGAACTCCTATGTTCCAACTAGTTTTCTCTCAACATTTTCAAATTCCATTCCACTTGAGTTCATTCCCAATTGTCTCTAGACAATTGAGGTGTGTCCCATACCTTTCAATTAAACTCTTTTTCAAATGGCAACTCTTGCACATCTTATGCATCTCTGATCTACCACATTGTATCCCCTCTTCCTCCAATTCTTGAGCAAATGGGTGATCATTTGATACTTTCAAATCACTCCCAATTGACCTCTTATTTGGAGAACAACTTATATTTCATCATACCCATCTCAATCCTCTATTCTTTTCCATCATCATCTTCACCACATAAATTGATGATTTATGTCAATATATTCATCCTTGTGAGTATATGGATACTTCACTCACCATCTCTCTTAATCTTGCTCTATCATTGACTAAACCACCATCACCATCCCATCTACCTTGACATGCTCATGCATTGTTGCATGTGGTCAATCCCAATCTTTTCAATTTTGAATTCAAATGAAAACTTCTATTCATCAACTCTACCTTGGGAACTATCTTCATCATAAGTTGGTCTCAACCAAAGTGGTGGAGATTATTCTCATGGCACATGTCACCTTCATACTCCTTTTTATCTATATGTATCTACTCCTATTTTTATCATTATCATCTTATTACCATCTCAATCTTCCTCCATCTCTATATCTCTCACATTGTTCACTTGAGTTTGGCAAGAATGGAGCCGGCCATGACAAATTCGGCCAGCCATTGTGCTTCCCACTTTCTTCTCTTGCAAGCCTTGCCTCCCAACTACCCCAACAATAAATGGGCAGCCACCCACCTTGACCAATCAAATAAGGAGGCAGCCACCCCTCTCCCTCTATAAAAGCCCTTGGCCGGCCACCACCTCCACCTTTGGCCCTCATTTCTCTTTCTCCACTCCTCACACACGAGCTGCTGCTCCCCTTGCTCCCATGGCCGGCCATGGCCATGGAAAGCCACCAAGATGAAGCTCTCCCCCTCCCTCAAGCTTCCCCTCACCATGAGAGCATCTCTCTCACTCTCTTCTCCCCTAACCTTTGATGAATCCAGCTCACTTTCTCCTTTCTCCTCTCACTAGATTGGATCTTGATGCAGGTGCATGTTGGTCCAAGCATGGAGAAGGTTGAGCAATCCTCAGATCTGAAACTCTTGACCAAAGTTCGTCCAAAACCTTGCAGTAATTTCTGTATCTTGCTGTTTCAGATTCTGGTACGAACTTGTAAAATCCGCCAAATCTTGTGTGCAGATCCAAATCGAGTGATTCAAAGTTCCACAGATAGGTATTGAAAATATCTACAACTTGGCGTTGGTCTCATCCTCAAATTCGTTACGGATTTTGCATGGTAAATAGAGTTCTGCAAACATGCAGAATCACTGTTTGTTAGATTTATCCCCTTTTACAAAACCTTTTTGAGCAAACTCAACTGTGGGTGAAAGCCCTCTCCAATACCTTCATTTTGGCGGTGGTTTCACTTCGATTGACCTCCTGAAACTGAAATGGTTCACAGATCAAGATCTGGTCAGATCTGACTTTGTCGAATTAAACCAGGAGCTTGGAAACGAATTTTTGAATGAAACCAACTGGGTAAGAACCACCTATTCAATACCTTTCAGATGCAGCAGACCTCATATTTTTATGATTTGTGTATGATTTTTGATGAATTAAACTTGTTCTGTATGTTCTGCAGACATGGCTGTTAGCTTTTAATTCATCAAAAATCCATTTTTGAACCTAATTGAGTGATTCCAATTCTGTAGGATTACTGAATGTTTTCTTAATCATCTCAAACAAGTTTCAAACCTTTATCTGTTCTGCAACTCCATAGTTAAAGCAAATGGTGAAAACATGCAGTAAACTTGTCAATCCATTTGTGAGAGTTTCAGAAATAATTTGAACCCAAATCCAATTGTGTATGCATCTCTGTTTAATTACCTTTCAAATGCAAGTGGCCTCATATTTTTAGGATTTTTCTACGATTTATGGCTTACAGATCTTGTTTTCTGGACAGTCAGATTCAAAGAAATTCCTAAAATTGTAGGTTTAATATTTTTGGGTGATTCCAATTGGGTTAGTCTTGTATTAGTACTGGCTATATAGGAAAAATATTATTAGTCTCTGTTCATACATATTTGTTACTGTTAGTAATGTTTATGTGTGACATGCATTGTTGAAGCAAAACTTTTCGGTTTATTTAAAACCCTTGACCAACTCTTTTTAGTAGAGATGGGCAACCCTTGTTTTATGCTTGCAAAATAAAACCTCTGCAACCTAACATTAGCTCTTTTGTTTTGCTTAAGTTTTCAAATGATGTGGAATATGGTTTGCTTCCTATTTTGGATGTTGTGTTATGTGAGCAAACTAAGTTAGGAAAACTGTTTTCTACTTTTACAAAAATGTTAGAAAATGTTTTGTGAATGTATTTGATGTCAAACTAATGCTCTTGTCCTCTTTATGATGTTATCTACCAGGGGATGTTTGGTTTATACCATGGTGATAACCGAGAGAGGCAATTGCTAAGTCATGGCACTCTCATACCTTCACTAGGTAAATAGATTGGGTTCTCTTTTAGTTGCTTTGTAGTACCTATAAGTCTTTTGTATGTTAGCCCTTAGTAAAGTGGTTAGCTATTGATTGTTGAATGTTGCATGCTTGTTATGTTTGGAGCAATGTGATTGATTGTGTTCCTTTTATATTTTCCGGCGATAGATGCGAACAATTCCGGAGAAGAAGAAGTGGAATCGGACGAGGATTTTATTTATATTGTTGGTATTCTTATATTGATGAAGTTGAAGAAGTCCAGGGACAAATAAGCCAAGGCAAGCCATCTTTTGATCTCTGATTTGGTGTCTAGTTGGATGTCATTTGTTGATGTCCAAAGCACCTTGATTCTATGTGTGTTATTATCTCTATTTATGTCATCTATGTGTGATTGCAAGTGGGGTATTCCCTATTGGTGATACTCCACTATTGTCCTTGTGTTATGGGATGCATGGTATCATAGCCGTGCTATTCCACTTGGTTATCTTGTGTGTTCAACATGAGCATGCTCCATCTCAAGATAGTAACTTACACCACACCCACCCCCTTTGTAGTATAGAGGTATCAATGTCATGATCTTGGTGTATTCTCAACTTGAGAGGAGTATGCCGTGTACCCATTGGAGAGTATGTTGGATAGTGATACTCCACTATCTAAGTTGTACTTTTAGCACCACAAATCTGAAAGTATAATCCTCTTGTGTTGTCATAATACATGCTTACCTTAACCAAGTATGATCCACCCCATTACCCCCTTTTACACCATCTATGGCGTGATGACTCTCATCTCGGCCGTAGTGCAATAGTTGTTCCACTCATGAAACTATAGGTTGGGAACCCCTCAAGGCTTACCTTGTTGTAAATGTTTATGAAAACCTTGGGTGAGTTAACCCAAGTGTATGGTTTATGAAAGCAAAGGATCTTGATAAAGATGTTTGGAAAAGTGGTGTATGGCTGTTTGTTGAACAACCAAGGTGTTGTGGGAAAAATGGTTTTAAAAAGGAGCACTGCGTATAAGTGTACACCAGCCCAACTTTTATCGCGCAACCACTCTACCCCAATGTGGGCACGGGGCTTAGCCCGTAGTTTGTTGAAGCTGGCATGAGACACCTTCACAACTCTCTAGGAGGGTCACGATGACCTCTGACGCCGGGTTGCGCTCTGGAGGAGGCAATACACTGTCTAGACCGATAGCCGGACGATTACTGAGGGTCTTCTGTCATGGCGCCGGAGATACGCTCAAAAGGAGGTATGCTGCCGGGGTGCCGGGAAGGGGTAAGCCCGCAGGGAAGGACTCGTGCCAGTGGAGATGGGCGAAAGGTTATGTCCGGGTATCCGTCGTGGCATATGTTGTTATGCGGGGATGATGCCCACACGATAGGTATCCGGATAGTTGTGGGGAAAGTGTGCAAACTCTGCAGAGTCAAATCTATTCGAATAGCCGCGTCCGCGGTCATGGACGGGTTGCAAAGGTCTACCTTTACCGGGGCTTGAGTTTTGTTTTGATAAATGCTTTGCAAAGAAAGTGTTGTGTTGGATGTACCGGAAGGGTACGGAAAGTGGGCGTGTGTTGACCATATGGAGATGGTCGTGGGAAAAATTGAGACCAAGTGGGGAACTCTTTCCTAGTGTTTCATGTAGAGGAACTCTTCTTTAACAAAGATATAGAGATGTCATAGGACTTCCCTAGTATCCCCATCACCTGAGATGGCGGTATGCTAACTCTTCTTCAATAAAGATATAGATATGCCATAGCTATCTTTTGAAGTATCTTCTTCAATAAAGATATAGAGGTGTCATAGTATCACTTTAGTGTCTCCATCAATTGCGATGTCGGGATGCTATATCCACAAGAGAAACTGATTCTCTTTCACATGCTATATCCACAAGAGAAACTGATTCTCTTTCACATGCTATATCCACAAGAGAAACTATTCTTCCTCTCTTGTCTCTTTTAGTTAGCTTTGTTAGCACCTTACTTGATGGTTTGCGAGTACAATTCCAATGTACTCACGGCTTTGTCCCTGGCTATTTACTTGGCCAGACTTGGAGGAACACGACGGATGAAGAAGGAGTTGGCGACGTCTATGCGAGCTAGGAACGTCTTCCCAGTCAGTTGCCTGTAGGGTTATGGCAGATGACTTGGGTACTGCGCTGCTGAAGTGATGATGCTACTCTGATGTTTAGTTAGGCCCTTCGAGGCTATTATGTAAGTATTGGTCATGTGACCATGTTGTAATTTTCTTATTCCGCTTTGTAATGGATGGTGTAATTTGATATCAGTTCGGTTATGTGTTCACGACACACTGATCATGGGATCGTGAACTGTATACATAACAGGGTATTTCGGACAGCTAGTCCGGGGTCCCCACAGAGCTGGTATCAGAGCTATCCTGACTGTAGGAGACCTTAGTTAGCATGGACGTTAGTTAGGAAACAAGTACTTGGGAAAAACTATTTACGAAACAAATTCTTTCTTTAGTCGGAAGCATAGCTTCTACTCCTCTTATTTATTCAAAGCTTCTAAATTCTTATCTCTCCGCTTTATAAAAAGGTTTGAAATTTCTTGCTCTATTGTCTCAACCACTTCAAACCTACATGTTGGACGATGTCCCCAACTCAGACCGGAGACTCAAAATCGGAGATGGATCAACCTTTTATGAAGTCTCACGTATTTCCAACGACAACTATTGAAGATTGGATTAGTGTGCACATAAAGGGATAAAAGATCATGTCTTTGGTTGTCACCAAAGTCTATCATGGAGCTGACCTTTTCCTCCGTGGACTTGCACTTTTGCAGTCATCAGGGATTAAGTCCTCAGTTCTTGACTAGTAATTTTTAGGCCAGCCACGAGAAGATCTCGACTTCGGGAGCACCTCAACAGCTACCTCTTCGAAGACCTCATGTTTCCGGGATGTCGAGACTAGAAGTTCTACACAGTTTTCTCCTCCGCCTCAACATCAACGACTCAACACCCGGCCCCTTCACCACCAACTGCTACAAGGATCCAAGTTGAAGCTGATGTCATGCAAGATGAAGACGTCAACATATGTGACCAGCCCCAAACCTATAGGATGGATAGGACAAACTCAATCGCTTTGATTGAGCTACCCCCGCGCATTAGGAATTTCTGGGTACTTAGAGTACCATGTCTGGTTTGATGATTGCTTGTAGTTCCCTAGTGTGCTGCCTTGAGTGTTTGTATCTGTTTGTACACACGCATCCCCTCACACGTGTTGAAACTCTCGACCCCCAAAACAACTAACCCAAAGTAACAAACAAGTATGCAAAAAACACAAGTTTTTTTTTTTTTACTGTTCGGTTTTGCATGGGTTATTTCATCCCGATGCTATCCAGGTCCTAGACGCCCCAGATACGGATGTCTACGATAGGGTGTTGGTGTCACATTAGAGAAGATACGGTGACGAAATTGATTATAGGCATCATCTAGAAGAGGGAAGTAGTTAAGAGTAACAACATGAATAAGAACAAGCTCCGATTGAGGCCGTTTAGAAAGCATTGAAAATCTCTTTGGGATCTAAGATGAAATTACTTCACTTTCTCACGATCTATATAAATTTTAATGTACGCACACATCCCCTCACACGTGTTGAAACTCTCGACCCCCAAAACGACTAACCCAAAGTAACAAACAAGTATGCAAAAAACACAAGTTTTTTTTGTTTTTACTGTTCGGTTTTGCATGGGCTATTTCATCCCGATGCTATCCAGGTCCTAGACGCCCCAGATACGGATGTCTACGATAGGGTGTTGGTGTCACATTAGAGAAGATATGGTGACGAAATTGATTATAGGCATCATCTAGAAGAGGGAAGTAGTTAAGAGTAACAACATGAATAAGAACAAGCTCCGATTGAGGCCGTTTAGAAAGCATTGAAAATCTCTTTGGGATCTAAGATGAAATTACTTCACTTTCTCACGATCTATATAAATTTTAGTGTATGCACACATCCCCTCACACGTGTTGAAACTCTCGACCCCCAAAACGACTAACCCAAAGTAACAAACAAGTATGCAAAAAACACAAGTTTTTTTTGTTTTTACTGTTCGGTTTTGCATGGGCTATTTCATCCCGATGCTATCCAGGTCCTAGACGCCCCAGATACGGATGTCTACGGTAGGGTGTTGGTGTCACATTAGAGAAGATACGGTGACGAAATTGATTATAGGCATCATCTAGAAGAGGGAAGTAGTTAAGAGTAACAACATGAATAAGAACAAGCTCCGATTGAGGCCGTTTAGAAAGCATTGAAAATCTCTTTGGGATCTAAGATGAAATTACTTCACTTTCTCACGATCTATATAAATTTTAGTGTACGCACACATCCCCTCACACGTGTTGAAACTCTCGACCCCCAAAACGACTAACCCAAAGTAACAAACAAGTATGCAAAAAACACAAGTTTTTTTGTTTTTACTGTTCGGTTTTGCATGGGCTATTTCATCCCGATGCTATCCAGGTCCTAGACGCCCCAGATACGGATGTCTACGGTAGGGTGTTGGTGTCACATTAGAGAAGATACGGTGACGAAATTGATTATAGGCATCATCTAGAAGAGGGAAGTAGTTAAGAGTAACAACATGAATAAGAACAAGCTCCGATTGAGGCCGTTTAGAAAGCATTGAAAATCTCTTTGGGATCTAAGATGAAATTACTTCACTTTCTCACGATCTATATAAATTTTAGTGTACGCACACATCCCCTCACACGTGTTGAAACTCTCGACCCCCAAAACGAAGTAACCAAAAAACACAAGTTTTTTTGTTTTTACTGTTCGGTTTTGCATGGGTTATTTCATCCCGATGCTATCCAGGTCCTAGATGCCCCAGATACGGATGTCTACGATAGGGTGTTGGTGTCACATTAGAGAAGATACGGTGACGAAATTGATTATAGGCATCATCTAGAAGAGGGAAGTAGTTAAGAGTAACAACATGAATAAGAACAAGCTCCGATTGAGGCCGTTTAGAAAGCATTGAAAATCTCTTTGGTATCTAAGATGAAATTACTTCACTTTCTCACGATCTATATAAATTTTAGTGTATGCACACATCCCCTCACACGTGTTGAAACTCTCGACCCCCAAAACGACTAACCCAAAGTAACAAACAAGTATGCAAAAAACACAAGTTTTTTTGTTTTTACTGTTCGGTTTTGCATGGGCTATTTCATCCCGATGCTATCCAGGTCCTAGACGCCCCAGATACGGATGTCTACGATAGGGTGTTGGTGTCACATTAGAGAAGATACGGTGACGAAATTGATTATAGGCATCATCTAGAAGAGGGAAGTAGTTAAGAGTAACAACATGAATAAGAACAAGCTCCGATTGAGGCCGTTTAGAAAGCATTGAAAATCTCTTTGGGATCTAAGATGAAATTACTTCACTTTCTCACGATCTATATAAATTTTAGTGTACGCACACATCCCCTCACACGTGTTGAAACTCTCGACCCCCAAAACGACTAACCCAAAGTAACAAACAAGTATGCAAAAAACACAAGTTTTTTTTGTTTTTACTGTTCGGTTTTGCATGGGCTATTTCATCCCGATGCTATCCAGGTCCTAGACGCCCCTGATACGGATGTCTACGATAGGGTGTTGGTGTCACATTAGAGAAGATACGGTGACGAAATTGATTATAGGCATCATCTAGAAGAGGGAAGTAGTTAAGAGTAACAACATGAATAAGAACAAGCTCCGATTGAGGCCGTTTAGAAAGCATTGAAAATCTCTTTGGGATCTAAGATGAAATTACTTCACTTTCTCACGATCTATATAAATTTTAGTGTACGCACACATCCCCTCACACGTGTTGAAACTCTCGACCCCCAAAACGACTAACCCAAAGTAACAAACAAGTATGCAAAAAACACAAGTTTTTTTTGTTTTTACTGTTCGGTTTTGCATGGGCTATTTCATCCCGATGCTATCCAGGTCCTAGACGCCCCAGATACGGATGTCTACGATAGGGTGTTGGTGTCACATTAGAGAAGATACGGTGACGAAATTGATTATAGGCATCATCTAGAAGAGGGAAGTAGTTAAGAGTAACAACATGAATAAGAACAAGCTCCGATTGAGGCCGTTTAGAAAGCATTGAAAATCTCTTTGGGATCTAAGATGAAATTACTTCACTTTCTCACGATCTATATAAATTTTAATGTACGCACACATCCCCTCACACGTGTTGAAACTCTCGACCCCCAAAACGACTAACCCAAAGTAACAAACAAGTATGCAAAAAACACAAGTTTTTTTTTGTTTTTACTGTTCGGTTTTGCATGGGCTATTTCATCCCGATGCTATCCAGGTCCTAGACGCCCCTGATACGGATGTCTACGATAGGGTGTTGGTGTCACATTAGAGAAGATACGGTGACGAAATTGATTATAGGCATCATCTAGAAGAGGGAAGTAGTTAAGAGTAACAACATGAATAAGAACAAGCTCCGATTGAGGCCGTTTAGAAAGCATTGAAAATCTCTTTGGTATCTAAGATGAAATTACTTCACTTTCTCACGATCTATATAAATTTTAGTGTATGCACACATCCCCTCACACGTGTTGAAACTCTCGACCCCCAAAATGACTAACCCAAAGTAACAAACAAGTATGCAAAAAACACAAGTTTTTTTTGTTTTTACTGTTCGGT
The DNA here is from genome assembly GCA_030979885.1 of Lolium multiflorum. Classification (NCBI taxonomy): domain Eukaryota; kingdom Viridiplantae; phylum Streptophyta; class Magnoliopsida; order Poales; family Poaceae; genus Lolium; species Lolium multiflorum. The sequence goes on from CM061750.1 coordinate 64,566,642, forward strand.
TTTGCATGGGCTATTTCATCCCGATGCTATCCAGGTCCTAGACGCCCCAGATACGGATGTCTACGATAGGGTGTTGGTGTCACATTAGAGAAGATACGGTGATGAAATTGATTATAGGCATCATCTAGAAGAGGGAAGTAGTTAAGAGTAACAACATGAATAAGAACAAGCTCCGATTGAGGCCGTTTAGAAAGCATTGAAAATCTCTTTGGGATCTAAGATGAAATTACTTCACTTTCTCACGATCTATATAAATTTTAGTGTACGCACACATCCCCTCACACGTGTTGAAACTCTCGACCCCCAAAACGACTAACCCAAAGTAACAAACAAGTATGCAAAAAACACAAGTTTTTTTTTACTGTTCGGTTTTGCATGGGTTATTTCATCCCGATGCTATCCAGGTCCTAGACGCCCCAGATACGGATGTCTACGATAGGGTGTTGGTGTCACATTAGAGAAGATATGGTGACGAAATTGATTATAGGCATCATCTAGAAGAGGGAAGTAGTTAAGAGTAACAACATGAATAAGAACAAGCTCCGATTGAGGCCGTTTAGAAAGCATTGAAAATCTCTTTGGTATCTAAGATGAAATTACTTCACTTTCTCACGATCTATATAAATTTTAGTGTACGCACACATCCCCTCACACGTGTTGAAACTCTCGACCCCCAAAACGACTAACCCAAAGTAACAAACAAGTATGCAAAAAACACAAGTTTTTTTGTTTTTACTGTTCGGTTTTGCATGGGCTATTTCATCCCGATGCTATCCAGGTCCTAGACGCCCCAGATACGGATGTCTACGATAGGGTGTTGGTGTCACATTAGAGAAGATACGGTGACGAAATTGATTATAGGCATCATCTAGAAGAGGGAAGTAGTTAAGAGTAACAACATGAATAAGAACAAGCTCCGATTGAGGCCGTTTAGAAAGCATTGAAAATCTCTTTGGTATCTAAGATGAAATTACTTCACTTTCTCACGATCTATATAAATTTTAGTGTATGCACACATCCCCTCACACGTGTTGAAACTCTTGACCCCCAAAACGACTAACCCAAAGTAACAAACAAGTATGCAAAAAACACAAGTTTTTTTGTTTTTACTGTTCGGTTTTGCATGGGCTATTTCATCCCGATGCTATCCAGGTCCTAGACGCCCCTGATACGGATGTCTACGATAGGGTGTTGGTGTCACATTAGAGAAGATACGGTGACGAAATTGATTATAGGCATCATCTAGAAGAGGGAAGTAGTTAAGAGTAACAACATGAATAAGAACAAGCTCCGATTGAGGCCGTTTAGAAAGCATTGAAAATCTCTTTGGGATCTAAGATGAAATTACTTCACTTTCTCACGATCTATATAAATTTTAATGTACGCACACATCCCCTCACACGTGTTGAAACTCTCGACCCCAAAACGACTAACCCAAAGTAACAAACAAGTATGCAAAAAACACAAGTTTTTTTTTGTTTTTACTGTTCGGTTTTGCATGGGCTATTTCATCCCGATGCTATCCAGGTCCTAGACGCCCCAGATACGGATGTCTACGATAGGGTGTTGGTGTCACATTAGAGAAGATACGGTGACGAAATTGATTATAGGCATCATCTAGAAGAGGGAAGTAGTTAAGAGTAACAACATGAATAAGAACAAGCTCCGATTGAGGCCGTTTAGAAAGCATTGAAAATCTCTTTGGGATCTAAGATGAAATTACTTCACTTTCTCACGATCTATATAAATTTTAGTGTACACACACATCCCCTCACACGTGTTGAAACTCTCGACCCCCAAAACGACTAACCCAAAGTAACAAACAAGTATGCAAAAAACACAAGTTTTTTTTTACTGTTCGGTTTTGCATCCCGATGCTATCCAGGTCCTAGACGCCCCAGATACGGATGTCTACGATAGGGTGTTGGTGTCACATTAGAGAAGATATGGTGACGAAATTGATTATAGGCATCATCTAGAAGAGGGAAGTAGTTAAGAGTAACAACATGAATAAGAACAAGCTCCGATTGAGGCCGTTTAGAAAGCATTGAAAATCTCTTTGGTATCTAAGATGAAATTACTTCACTTTCTCACGATCTATATAAATTTTAGTGTACGCACACATCCCCTCACACGTGTTGAAACTCTCGACCCCCAAAACGACTAACCCAAAGTAACAAACAAGTATGCAAAAAACACAAGTTTTTTTGTTTTTACTGTTCGGTTTTGCATGGGCTATTTCATCCCGATGCTATCCAGGTCCTAGACGCCCCAGATACGGATGTCTACGATAGGGTGTTGGTGTCACATTAGAGAAGATACGGTGACGAAATTGATTATAGGCATCATCTAGAAGAGGGAAGTAGTTAAGAGTAACAACATGAATAAGAACAAGCTCCGATTGAGGCCGTTTAGAAAGCATTGAAAATCTCTTTGGTATCTAAGATGAAATTACTTCACTTTCTCACGATCTATATAAATTTTAGTGTATGCACACATCCCCTCACACGTGTTGAAACTCTCGACCCCCAAAATGACTAACCCAAAGTAACAAACAAGTATGCAAAAAACACAAGTTTTTTTTGTTTTTACTGTTCGGTTTTGCATGGGCTATTTCATCCCGATGCTATCCAGGTCCTAGACGCCCCAGATACGGATGTCTACGGTAGGGTGTTGGTGTCACATTAGAGAAGATACGGTGACGAAATTGATTATAGGCATCATCTAGAAGAGGGAAGTAGTTAAGAGTAACAACATGAATAAGAACAAGCTCCGATTGAGGCCGTTTAGAAAGCATTGAAAATCTCTTTGGGATCTAAGATGAAATTACTTCACTTTCTCACGATCTATATAATTTTAGTGTACGCACACATCCCCTCACACGTGTTGAAACTCTCGACCCCCAAAACGACTAACCCAAAGTAACAAACAAGTATGCAAAAAACACAAGTTTTTTTTTTTTTTACTGTTCGGTTTTGCATGGGTTATTTCATCCCGATGCTATCCAGGTCCTAGACGCCCCAGATACGGATGTCTACGATAGGGTGTTGGTGTCACATTAGAGAAGATACGGTGATGAAATTGATTATAGGCATCATCTAGAAGAGGGAAGTAGTTAAGAGTAACAACATGAATAAGAACAAGCTCCGATTGAGGCCGTTTAGAAAGCATTGAAAATCTCTTTGGTATCTAAGATGAAATTACTTCACTTTCTCACGATCTATATAAATTTTAGTGTACGCACACATCCCCTCACACGTGTTGAAACTCTCGACCCCAAAACGACTAACCCAAAGTAACAAACAAGTATGCAAAAAACACAAGTTTTTTTGTTTTTACTGTTCGGTTTTGCATGGGCTATTTCATCCCGATGCTATCCAGGTCCTAGACGCCCCAGATACGGATGTCTACGATAGGGTGTTGGTGTCACATTAGAGAAGATACGATGACGAAATTGATTATAGGCATCATCTAGAAGAGGGAAGTAGTTAAGAGTAACAACATGAATAAGAACAAGCTCCGATTGAGGCCGTTTAGAAAGCATTGAAAATCTCTTTGGGATCTAAGATGAAATTACTTCACTTTCTCACGATCTATATAAATTTTAATGTACGCACACATCCCCTCACACGTGTTGAAACTCTCGACCCCCAAAACGACTAACCCAAAGTAACAAACAAGTATGCAAAAAACAAAGTTTTTTTTGTTTTTACTGTTCGGTTTTGCATGGGCTATTTCATCCCGATGCTATCCAGGTCCTAGACGCCCCAGATACGGATGTCTACGATAGGGTGTTGGTGTCACATTAGAGAAGATACGGTGACGAAATTGATTATAGGCATCATCTAGAAGAGGGAAGTAGTTAAGAGTAACAACATGAATAAGAACAAGCTCCGATTGAGGCCGTTTAGAAAGCATTGAAAATCTCTTTGGGATCTAAGATGAAATTACTTCACTTTCTCACGATCTATATAAATTTTAGTGTACGCACACATCCCCTCACACGTGTTGAAACTCTCCCCCAAAACGACTAACCCAAAGTAACAAACAAGTATGCAAAAAACACAAGTTTTTTTGTTTTTACTGTTCGGTTTTGCATGGGCTATTTCATCCCGATGCTATCCAGGTCCTAGACGCCCCAGATACGGATGTCTACGATAGGGTGTTGGTGTCACATTAGAGAAGATACGGTGACGAAATTGATTATAGGCATCATCTAGAAGAGGGAAGTAGTTAAGAGTAACAACATGAATAAGAACAAGCTCCGATTGAGGCCGTTTAGAAAGCATTGAAAATCTCTTTGGGATCTAAGATGAAATTACTTCACTTTCTCACGATCTATATAAATTTTAGTGTACACACACATCCCCTCACACGTGTTGAAACTCTCGACCCCCAAAACGACTAACCCAAAGTAACAAACAAGTATGCAAAAAACACAAGTTTTTTTTACTGTTCGGTTTTGCATGGGTTATTTCATCCCGATGCTATCCAGGTCCTAGACGCCCCAGATACGGATGTCTACGATAGGGTGTTGGTGTCACATTAGAGAAGATATGGTGACGAAATTGATTATAGGCATCATCTAGAAGAGGGAAGTAGTTAAGAGTAACAACATGAATAAGAACAAGCTCCGATTGAGGCCGTTTAGAAAGCATTGAAAATCTCTTTGGTATCTAAGATGAAATTACTTCACTTTCTCACGATCTATATAAATTTTAGTGTACGCACACATCCCCTCACACGTGTTGAAACTCTCGACCCCCAAAACGACTAACCCAAAGTAACAAACAAGTATGCAAAAAACACAAGTTTTTTTTGTTTTTACTGTTCGGTTTTGCATGGGCTATTTCATCCCGATGCTATCCAGGTCCTAGACGCCCCAGATACGGATGTCTACGATAGGGTGTTGGTGTCACATTAGAGAAGATACGGTGACGAAAATTGATTATAGGCATCATCTAGAAGAGGGAAGTAGTTAAGAGTAACAACATGAATAAGAACAAGCTCCGATTGAGGCCGTTTAGAAAGCATTGAAAATCTCTTTGGTATCTAAGATGAAATTACTTCACTTTCTCACGATCTATATAAATTTTAGTGTATGCACACATCCCCTCACACGTGTTGAAACTCTCGACCCCCAAAATGACTAACCCAAAGTAACAAACAAGTATGCAAAAAACACAAGTTTTTTTTGTTTTTACTGTTCGGTTTTGCATGGGCTATTTCATCCCGATGCTATCCAGGTCCTAGACGCCCCAGATACGGATGTCTACGATAGGGTGTTGGTGTCACATTAGAGAAGATACGGTGACGAAATTGATTATAGGCATCATCTAGAAGAGGGAAGTAGTTAAGAGTAACAACATGAATAAGAACAAGCTCCGATTGAGGCCGTTTAGAAAGCATTGAAAATCTCTTTGGTATCTAAGATGAAATTACTTCACTTTCTCACGATCTATATAAATTTTAGTGTACGCACACATCCCCTCACACGTGTTGAAACTCTCGACCCCCAAAACGACTAACCCAAAGTAACAAACAAGTATGCAAAAAACACAAGTTTTTTTGTTTTTACTGTTCGGTTTTGCATGGGCTATTTCATCCCGATGCTATCCAGGTCCTAGACGCCCCAGATACGGATGTCTACGATAGGGTGTTGGTGTCACATTAGAGAAGATACGGTGACGAAATTGATTATAGGCATCATCTAGAAGAGGGAAGTAGTTAAGAGTAACAACATGAATAAGAACAAGCTCCGATTGAGGCCGTTTAGAAAGCATTGAAAATCTCTTTGGGATCTAAGATGAAATTACTTCACTTTCTCACGATCTATATAAATTTTAATGTACGCACACATCCCCTCACACGTGTTGAAACTCTCGACCCCCAAAACGACTAACCCAAAGTAACAAACAAGTATGCAAAAAACACAAGTTTTTTTGTTTTTACTGTTCGGTTTTGCATGGGATTTCATCCCGATGCTATCCAGGTCCTAGACGCCCCAGATACGGATGTCTACGATAGGGTGTTGGTGTCACATTAGAGAAGATACGGTGACGAAATTGATTATAGGCATCATCTAGAAGAGGGAAGTAGTTAAGAGTAACAACATGAATAAGAACAAGCTCCGATTGAGGCCATTTAGAAAGCATTGAAAATCTCTTTGGGATCTAAGATGAAATTACTTCACTTTCTCATGATCTATATAAATTTTAGTGTACGCACACATCCCCTCACACGTGTTGAAACTCTCGACCCCCAAAACGACTAACCCAAAGTAACAAACAAGTATGCAAAAAACACAAGTTTTTTTTGTTTTTACTGTTCGGTTTTGCATGGGTATTTCATCCCGATGCTATCCAGGTCCTAGACGCCCCAGATACGGATGTCTACGATAGGGTGTTGGTGTCACATTAGAGAAGATACGGTGACGAAATTGATTATAGGCATCATCTAGAAGAGGGAAGTAGTTAAGAGTAACAACATGAATAAGAACAAGCTCCGATTGAGGCCGTTTAGAAAGCATTGAAAATCTCTTTGGGATCTAAGATGAAATTACTTCACTTTCTCACGATCTATATAAATTTTAATGTACGCACACATCCCCTCACACGTGTTGAAACTCTCGACCCCCAAAACGACTAACCCAAAGTAACAAACAAGTATGCAAAAAACACAAGTTTTTTTTGTTTTTACTGTTCGGTTTTGCATGGGCTATTTCATCCCGATGCTATCCAGGTCCTAGACGCCCCAGATACGGATGTCTACGATAGGGTGTTGGTGTCACATTAGAGAAGATACGGTGACGAAATTGATTATAGGCATCATCTAGAAGAGGGAAGTAGTTAAGAGTAACAACATGAATAAGAACAAGCTCCGATTGAGGCCGTTTAGAAAGCATTGAAAATCTCTTTGGTATCTAAGATGAAATTACTTCACTTTCTCACGATCTATATAAATTTTAGTGTACGCACACATCCCCTCACACGTGTTGAAACTCTCGACCCCCAAAACGACTAACCCAAAGTAACAAACAAGTATGCAAAAAACACAAGTTTTTTTTGTTTTTACTGTTCGGTTTTGCATGGGCTATTTCATCCCGATGCTATCCAGGTCCTAGACGCCCCATACGGATGTCTACGATAGGGTGTTGGTGTCACATTAGAGAAGATACGGTGACGAAATTGATTATAGGCATCATCTAGAAGAGGGAAGTAGTTAAGAGTAACAACATGAATAAGAACAAGCTCCGATTGAGGCCGTTTAGAAAGCATTGAAAATCTCTTTGGGATCTAAGATGAAATTACTTCACTTTCTCACGATCTATATAAATTTTAATGTACGCACACATCCCCTCACACGTGTTGAAACTCTCGACCCCCAAAACGACTAACCCAAAGTAACAAACAAGTATGCAAAAAACACAAGTTTTTTTGTTTACTGTTCGGTTTTGCATGGGTTATTTCATCCCGATGCTATCCAGGTCCTAGACGCCCCAGATACGGATGTCTACGATAGGGTGTTGGTGTCACATTAGAGAAGATACGGTGACGAAATTGATTATAGGCATCATCTAGAAGAGGGAAGTAGTTAAGAGTAACAACATGAATAAGAACAAGCTCCGATTGAGGCCATTTAGAAAGCATTGAAAATCTCTTTGGGATCTAAGATGAAATTACTTCACTTTCTCACGATCTATATAAATTTTAGTGTACGCACACATCCCCTCACACGTGTTGAAACTCTCGACCCCCAAAACGACTAACCCAAAGTAACAAACAAGTATGCAAAAAACACAAGTTTTTTTTGTTTTTACTGTTCGGTTTTGCATGGGCTATTTCATCCCGATGCTATCCAGGTCCTAGACGCCCCAGATACGGATGTCTACGATAGGGTGTTGGTGTCACATTAGAGAAGATACGGTGACGAAATTGATTATAGGCATCATCTAGAAGAGGGAAGTAGTTAAGAGTAACAACATGAATAAGAACAAGCTCCGATTGAGGCCGTTTAGAAAGCATTGAAAATCTCTTTGGGATCTAAGATGAAATTACTTCACTTTCTCACGATCTATATAAATTTTAATGTACGCACACATCCCCTCACACGTGTTGAAACTCTCGACCCCCAAAACGACTAACCCAAAGTAACAAACAAGTATGCAAAAAACACAAGTTTTTTTGTTTTTACTGTTCGGTTTTGCATGGGCTATTTCATCCCGATGCTATCCAGGTCCTAGACGCCCCAGATACGGATGTCTACGATAGGGTGTTGGTGTCACATTAGAGAAGATACGGTGACGAAATTGATTATAGGCATCATCTAGAAGAGGGAAGTAGTTAAGAGTAACAACATGAATAAGAACAAGCTCCGATTGAGGCCGTTTAGAAAGCATTGAAAATCTCTTTGGTATCTAAGATGAAATTACTTCACTTTCTCACGATCTATATAAATTTTAGTGTACGCACACATCCCCTCACACGTGTTGAAACTCTCGACCCCAAAACGACTAACCCAAAGTAACAAACAAGTATGCAAAAAACACAAGTTTTTTTTTTTTTACTGTTCGGTTTTGCATGGGCTATTTCATCCCGATGCTATCCAGGTCCTAGACGCCCCAGATACGGATGTCTACGATAGGGTGTTGGTGTCACATTAGAGAAGATACGGTGACGAAATTGATTATAGGCATCATCTAGAAGAGGGAAGTAGTTAAGAGTAACAACATGAATAAGAACAAGCTCCGATTGAGGCCGTTTAGAAAGCATTGAAAATCTCTTTGGGATCTAAGATGAAATTACTTCACTTTCTCACGATCTATATAAATTTTAATGTACGCACACATCCCCTCACACGTGTTGAAACTCTCGACCCCCAAAACGACTAACCCAAAGTAACAAACAAGTATGCAAAAAACACAAGTTTTTTTTGTTTTTACTGTTCGGTTTTGCATGGGCTATTTCATCCCGATGCTATCCAGGTCCTAGACGCCCCAGATACGGATGTCTACGATAGGGTGTTGGTGTCACATTAGAGAAGATACGGTGACGAAATTGATTATAGGCATCATCTAGAAGAGGGAAGTAGTTAAGAGTAACAACATGAATAAGAACAAGCTCCGATTGAGGCCGTTTAGAAAGCATTGAAAATATCTTTGGGATCTAAGATGAAATTACTTCACTTTCTCACGATCTATATAAATTTTAGTGTACGCACACATCCCCTCACACGTGTTGAAACTCTCGACCCCAAAACGACTAACCCAAAGTAACAAACAAGTATGCAAAAAACACAAGTTTTTTTGTTTTTACTGTTCGGTTTTGCATGGGCTATTTCATCCCGATGCTATCCAGGTCCTAGACGCCCCAGATACGGATGTCTACGATAGGGTGTTGGTGTCACATTAGAGAAGATACGGTGACGAAATTGATTATAGGCATCATCTAGAAGAGGGAAGTAGTTAAGAGTAACAACATGAATAAGAACAAGCTCCGATTGAGGCCGTTTAGAAAGCATTGAAAATCTCTTTGGTATCTAAGATGAAATTACTTCACTTTCTCACGATCTATATAAATTTTAATGTACGCACACATCCCCTCACACGTGTTGAAACTCTCGACCCCCAAAACGACTAACCCAAAGTAACAAACAAGTATGCAAAAAACACAAGTTTTTTTGTTTTTACTGTTCGGTTTTGCATGGGCTATTTCATCCCGATGCTATCCAGGTCCTAGACGCCCCAGATACGGATGTCTACGATAGGGTGTTGGTGTCACATTAGAGAAGATACGGTGACGAAATTGATTATAGGCATCATCTAGAAGAGGGAAGTAGTTAAGAGTAACAACATGAATAAGAACAAGCTCCGATTGAGGCCGTTTAGAAAGCATTGAAAATCTCTTTGGGATCTAAGATGAAATTACTTCACTTTCTCACGATCTATATAAATTTTAATGTACGCACACATCCCCTCACACGTGTTGAAACTCTCGACCCCAAAACGACTAACCCAAAGTAACAAACAAGTATGCAAAAAACACAAGTTTTTTGTTTTTACTGTTCGGTTTTGCATGGGCTATTTCATCCCGATGCTATCCAGGTCCTAGACGCCCCAGATACGGATGTCTACGATAGGGTGTTGGTGTCACATTAGAGAAGATACGGTGACGAAATTGATTATAGGCATCATCTAGAAGAGGGAAGTAGTTAAGAGTAACAACATGAATAAGAACAAGCTCCGATTGAGGCCGTTTAGAAAGCATTGAAAATCTCTTTGGTATCTAAGATGAAATTACTTCACTTTCTCACGATCTATATAAATTTTAGTGTACGCACACATCCCCTCACACGTGTTGAAACTCTCGACCCCCAAAACGACTAACCCAAAGTAACAAACAAGTATGCAAAAAACACAAGTTTTTTTTGTTTTTACTGTTCGGTTTTGCATGGGCTATTTCATCCCGATGCTATCCAGGTCCTAGACGCCCCAGATACGGATGTCTACGATAGGGTGTTGGTGTCACATTAGAGAAGATACGGTGACGAAAATGATTATAGGCATAATCTAGAAGAGGGAAGTAGTTAAGAGTAACAACATGAATAAGAACAAGCTCCGATTGAGGCCGTTTAGAAAGCATTGAAAATCTCTTTGGTATCTAAGATGAAATTACTTCACTTTCTCACGATCTATATAAATTTTAATGTACGCACACATCCCCTCACACGTGTTGAAACTCTCGACCCCCAAAACGACTAACCCAAAGTAACAAACAAGTATGCAAAAAACACAAGTTTTTTTTGTTTTTACTGTTCGGTTTTGCATGGGCTATTTCATCCCGATGCTATCCAGGTCCTAGACGCCCCAGATACGGATGTCTACGGTAGGGTGTTGGTGTCACATTAGAGAAGATACGGTGATGAAATTGATTATAGGCATCATCTAGAAGAGGGAAGTAGTTAAGAGTAACAACATGAATAAGAACAAGCTCCGATTGAGGCCGTTTAGAAAGCATTGAAAATCTCTTTGGGATCTAAGATGAAATTACTTCACTTTCTCACGATCTATATAAATTTTAGTGTATGCACACATCCCCTCACACGTGTTGAAACTCTCGACCCCCAAAACGACTAACCCAAAGTAACAAACAAGTATGCAAAAACACAAGTTTTTTTTGTTTTTACTGTTCGGTTTTGCATGGGCTATTTCATCCCGATGCTATCCAGGTCCTAGACGCCCCTATACGGATGTCTACGGTAGGGTGTTGGTGTCACATTAGAGAAGATACGGTGACGAAATTGATTATAGGCATCATCTAGAAGAGGGAAGTAGTTAAGAGTAACAACATGAATAAGAACAAGCTCCGATTGAGGCCGTTTAGAAAGCATTGAAAATCTCTTTGGGATCTAAGATGAAATTACTTCACTTTCTCACGATCTATATAAATTTTAGTGTACGCACACATCCCCTCACACGTGTTGAAACTCTCGACCCCCAAAACGACTAACCCAAAGTAACAAACAAGTATGCAAAAAACACAAGTTTTTTTTTTACTGTTCGGTTTTGCATGGGTTATTTCATCCCGATGCTATCCAGGTCCTAGACGCCCCAGATACGGATGTCTACGATAGGGTGTTGGTGTCACATTAGAGAAGATACGGTGACGAAATTGATTATAGGCATCATCTAGAAGAGGGAAGTAGTTAAGAGTAACAACATGAATAAGAACAAGCTCCGATTGAGGCCGTTTAGAAAGCATTGAAAATCTCTTTGGGATCTAAGATGAAATTATTTCACTTTCTCACGATCTATATAAATTTTAGTGTACGCACACATCCCCTCACACGTGTTGAAACTCTCGACCCCAAAACGACTAACCCAAAGTAACAAACAAGTATGCAAAAAACACAAGTTTTTTTTGTTTTTACTGTTCGGTTTTGCATGGGCTATTTCATCCCGATGCTATCCAGGTCCTAGACGCCCCAGATACGGATGTCTACGGTAGGGTGTTGGTGTCACATTAGAGAAGATACGGTGACGAAATTGATTATAGGCATCATCTAGAAGAGGGAAGTAGTTAAGAGTAACAACATGAATAAGAACAAGCTCCGATTGAGGCCGTTTAGAAAGCATTGAAAATCTCTTTGGTATCTAAGATGAAATTACTTCACTTTCTCACGATCTATATAAATTTTAATGTACGCACACATCCCCTCACATGTGTTGAAACTCTCGACCCCCAAAACGACTAACCCAAAGTAACAAACAAGTATGCAAAAAACACAAGTTTTTTTTGTTTTTACTGTTCGGTTTTGCATGGGCTATTTCATCCCGATGCTATCCAGGTCCTAGACGCCCCAGATACGGATGTCTACGATAGGGTGTTGGTGTCACATTAGAGAAGATACGGTGACGAAATTGATTATAGGCATCATCTAGAAGAGGGAAGTAGTTAAGAGTAACAACATGAATAAGAACAAGCTCCGATTGAGGCCGTTTAGAAAGCATTGAAAATCTCTTTGGGATCTAAGATGAAATTACTTCACTTTCTCACGATCTATATAAATTTTAATGTACGCACACATCCCCTCACACGTGTTGAAACTCTCGACCCCAAAACGACTAACCCAAAGTAACAAACAAGTATGCAAAAAACACAAGTTTTTTGTTTTTACTGTTCGGTTTTGCATGGGCTATTTCATCCCGATGCTATCCAGGTCCTAGACGCCCCAGATACGGATGTCTACGATAGGGTGTTGGTGTCACATTAGAGAAGATACGGTGACGAAATTGATTATAGGCATCATCTAGAAGAGGGAAGTAGTTAAGAGTAACAACATGAATAAGAACAAGCTCCGATTGAGGCCGTTTAGAAAGCATTGAAAATCTCTTTGGTATCTAAGATGAAATTACTTCACTTTCTCACGATCTATATAAATTTTAGTGTACGCACACATCCCCTCACACGTGTTGAAACTCTCGACCCCCAAAACGACTAACCCAAAGTAACAAACAAGTATGCAAAAAACACAAGTTTTTTTTGTTTTTACTGTTCGGTTTTGCATGGGCTATTTCATCCCGATGCTATCCAGGTCCTAGACGCCCCAGATACGGATGTCTACGATAGGGTGTTGGTGTCACATTAGAGAAGATACGGTGACGAAATTGATTATAGGCATCATCTAGAAGAGGGAAGTAGTTAAGAGTAACAACATGAATAAGAACAAGCTCCGATTGAGGCCGTTTAGAAAGCATTGAAAATCTCTTTGGGATCTAAGATGAAATTACTTCACTTTCTCACGATCTATATAAATTTTAATGTACGCACACATCCCCTCACACGTGTTGAAACTCTCGACCCCCAAAACGACTAACCCAAAGTAACAAACAAGTATGCAAAAAACACAAGTTTTTTTGTTTTTACTGTTCGGTTTTGCATGGGCTATTTCATCCCGATGCTATCCAGGTCCTAGACGCCCCAGATACGGATGTCTACGATAGGGTGTTGGTGTCACATTAGAGAAGATACGGTGACGAAATTGATTATAGGCATCATCTAGAAGAGGGAAGTAGTTAAGAGTAACAACATGAATAAGAACAAGCTCCGATTGAGGCCGTTTAGAAAGCATTGAAAATCTCTTTGGGATCTAAGATGAAATTACTTCACTTTCTCACGATCTATATAAATTTTAGTGTACGCACACATCCCCTCACACGTGTTGAAACTCTCGACCCCAAAACGACTAACCCAAAGTAACAAACAAGTATGCAAAAAACACAAGTTTTTTTTGTTTTTACTGTTCGGTTTTGCATGGGCTATTTCATCCCGATGCTATCCAGGTCCTAGACGCCCCAGATACGGATGTCTACGATAGGGTGTTGGTGTCACATTAGAGAAGATACGGTGACGAAATTGATTATAGGCATCATCTAGAAGAGGGAAGTAGTTAAGAGTAACAACATGAATAAGAACAAGCTCCGATTGAGGCCGTTTAGAAAGCATTGAAAATCTCTTTGGTATCTAAGATGAAATTACTTCACTTTCTCACGATCTATATAAATTTTAATGTACGCACACATCCCCTCACACGTGTTGAAACTCTCGACCCCAAAACGACTAACCCAAAGTAACAAACAAGTATGCAAAAAACACAAGTTTTTTTTGTTTTTACTGTTCGGTTTTGCATGGGCTATTTCATCCCGATGCTATCCAGGTCCTAGACGCCCCAGATACGGATGTCTACGGTAGGGTGTTGGTGTCACATTAGAGAAGATACGGTGATGAAATTGATTATAGGCATCATCTAGAAGAGGGAAGTAGTTAAGAGTAACAACATGAATAAGAACAAGCTCCGATTGAGGCCGTTTAGAAAGCATTGAAAATCTCTTTGGGATCTAAGATGAAATTACTTCACTTTCTCACGATCTATATAAATTTTAGTGTATGCACACATCCCCTCACACGTGTTGAAACTCTCGACCCCCAAAACGACTAACCCAAAGTAACAAACAAGTATGCAAAAAACACAAGTTTTTTTTGTTTTTACTGTTCGGTTTTGCATGGGCTATTTCATCCCGATGCTATCCAGGTCCTAGACGCCCCAGATACGGATGTCTACGGTAGGGTGTTGGTGTCACATTAGAGAAGATACGGTGACGAAATTGATTATAGGCATCATCTAGAAGAGGGAAGTAGTTAAGAGTAACAACATGAATAAGAACAAGCTCCGATTGAGGCCGTTTAGAAAGCATTGAAAATCTCTTTGGGATCTAAGATGAAATTACTTCACTTTCTCACGATCTATATAAATTTTAGTGTACGCACACATCCCCTCACACGTGTTGAAACTCTCGACCCCCAAAACGACTAACCCAAAGTAACAAACAAGTATGCAAAAAACACAAGTTTTTTTTTACTGTTCGGTTTTGCATGGGTTATTTCATCCCGATGCTATCCAGGTCCTAGACGCCCCAGATACGGATGTCTACGATAGGGTGTTGGTGTCACATTAGAGAAGATACGGTGACGAAATTGATTATAGGCATCATCTAGAAGAGGGAAGTAGTTAAGAGTAACAACATGAATAAGAACAAGCTCCGATTGAGGCCGTTTAGAAAGCATTGAAAATCTCTTTGGGATCTAAGATGAAATTACTTCACTTTCTCACGATCTATATAAATTTTAGTGTACGCACACATCCCCTCACACGTGTTGAAACTCTCGACCCCCAAAACGACTAACCCAAAGTAACAAACAAGTATGCAAAAAACACAAGTTTTTTTTGTTTTTACTGTTCGGTTTTGCATGGGCTATTTCATCCCGATGCTATCCAGGTCCTAGACGCCCCAGATACGGATGTCTACGGTAGGGTGTTGGTGTCACATTAGAGAAGATACGGTGATGAAATTGATTATAGGCATCATCTAGAAGAGGGAAGTAGTTAAGAGTAACAACATGAATAAGAACAAGCTCCGATTGAGGCCGTTTAGAAAGCATTGAAAATCTCTTTGGGATCTAAGATGAAATTATTTCACTTTCTCACGATCTATATAAATTTTAGTGTACGCACACATCCCCTCACATGTGTTGAAACTCTCGACCCCCAAAACGACTAACCCAAAGTAACAAACAAGTATGCAAAAAACACAAGTTTTTTTGTTTTTACTGTTCGGTTTTGCATGGGCTATTTCATCCCGATGCTATCCAGGTCCTAGACGCCCCAGATACGGATGTCTACGATAGGGTGTTGGTGTCACATTAGAGAAGATACGGTGACGAAATTGATTATAGGCATCATCTAGAAGAGGGAAGTAGTTAAGAGTAACAACATGAATAAGAACAAGCTCCGATTGAGGCCGTTTAGAAAGCATTGAAAATATCTTTGGGATCTAAGATGAAATTACTTCACTTTCTCACGATCTATATAAATTTTAATGTACGCACACATCCCCTCACACGTGTTGAAACTCTCGACCCCCAAAACGACTAACCCAAAGTAACAAACAAGTATGCAAAAAACACAAGTTTTTTTTGTTTTTACTGTTCGGTTTTGCATGGGCTATTTCATCCCGATGCTATCCAGGTCCTAGACGCCCCTGATACGGATGTCTACGATAGGGTGTTGGTGTCACATTAGAGAAGATACGGTGACGAAATTGATTATAGGCATCATCTAGAAGAGGGAAGTAGTTAAGAGTAACAACATGAATAAGAACAAGCTCCGATTGAGGCCGTTTAGAAAGCATTGAAAATCTCTTTGGGATCTAAGATGAAATTATTTCACTTTCTCACGATCTATATAAATTTTAATGTACGCACACATCCCCTCACACGTGTTGAAACTCTCGACCCCCAAAACGACTAACCCAAAGTAACAAACAAGTATGCAAAAAACACAAGTTTTTTTTGTTTTTACTGTTCGGTTTTGCATGGGCTATTTCATCCCGATGCTATCCAGGTCCTAGACGCCCCAGATACGGATGTCTACGATAGGGTGTTGGTGTCACATTAGAGAAGATACGGTGACGAAATTGATTATAGGCATCATCTAGAAGAGGGAAGTAGTTAAGAGTAACAACATGAATAAGAACAAGCTCCGATTGAGGCCGTTTAGAAAGCATTGAAAATCTCTTTGGGATCTAAGATGAAATTACTTCACTTTCTCACGATCTATATAAATTTTAATGTACGCACACATCCCCTCACACGTGTTGAAACTCTCGACCCCCAAAACGACTAACCCAAAGTAACAAACAAGTATGCAAAAAACACAAGTTTTTTTTTTTTACTGTTCGGTTTTGCATGGGCTATTTCATCCCGATGCTATCCAGGTCCTAGACGCCCCAGATACGGATGTCTACGATAGGGTGTTGGTGTCACATTAGAGAAGATACGGTGACGAAATTGATTATAGGCATCATCTAGAAGAGGGAAGTAGTTAAGAGTAACAACATGAATAAGAACAAGCTCCGATTGAGGCCGTTTAGAAAGCATTGAAAATCTCTTTGGTATCTAAGATGAAATTACTTCACTTTCTCACGATCTATATAAATTTTAGTGTACGCACACATCCCCTCACACGTGTTGAAACTCTCGACCCCCAAAACGACTAACCCAAAGTAACAAACAAGTATGCAAAAAACACAAGTTTTTTTTGTTTTTACTGTTCGGTTTTGCATGGGCTATTTCATCCCGATGCTATCCAGGTCCTAGACGCCCCTGATACGGATGTCTACGATAGGGTGTTGGTGTCACATTAGAGAAGATACGGTGACGAAATTGATTATAGGCATCATCTAGAAGAGGGAAGTAGTTAAGAGTAACAACATGAATAAGAACAAGCTCCGATTGAGGCCGTTTAGAAAGCATTGAAAATCTCTTTGGTATCTAAGATGAAATTACTTCACTTTCTCACGATCTATATAAATTTTAATGTACGCACACATCCCCTCACACGTGTTGAAACTCTCGACCCCCAAAACGACTAACCCAAAGTAACAAACAAGTATGCAAAAAACACAAGTTTTTTTTGTTTTTACTGTTCGGTTTTGCATGGGCTATTTCATCCCGATGCTATCCAGGTCCTAGACGCCCCAGATACGGATGTCTACGGTAGGGTGTTGGTGTCACATTAGAGAAGATACGGTGATGAAATTGATTATAGGCATCATCTAGAAGAGGGAAGTAGTTAAGAGTAACAACATGAATAAGAACAAGCTCCGATTGAGGCCGTTTAGAAAGCATTGAAAATCTCTTTGGGATCTAAGATGAAATTACTTCACTTTCTCACGATCTATATAAATTTTAGTGTATGCACACATCCCCTCACACGTGTTGAAACTCTCGACCCCCAAAACGACTAACCCAAAGTAACAAACAAGTATGCAAAAAACACAAGTTTTTTTTTGTTTTTACTGTTCGGTTTTGCATGGGCTATTTCATCCCGATGCTATCCAGGTCCTAGACGCCCCAGATACGGATGTCTACGATAGGGTGTTGGTGTCACATTAGAGAAGATACGGTGACGAAATTGATTATAGGCATCATCTAGAAGAGGGAAGTAGTTAAGAGTAACAACATGAATAAGAACAAGCTCCGATTGAGGCCGTTTAGAAAGCATTGAAAATCTCTTTGGGATCTAAGATGAAATTACTTCACTTTCTCACGATCTATATAAATTTTAGTGTACGCACACATCCCCTCACACGTGTTGAAACTCTCGACCCCCAAAACGACTAACCCAAAGTAACAAACAAGTATGCAAAAAACACAAGTTTTTTTTACTGTTCGGTTTTGCATGGGTTATTTCATCCCGATGCTATCCAGGTCCTAGACGCCCCAGATACGGATGTCTACGATAGGGTGTTGGTGTCACATTAGAGAAGATACGGTGACGAAATTGATTATAGGCATCATCTAGAAGAGGGAAGTAGTTAAGAGTAACAACATGAATAAGAACAAGCTCCGATTGAGGCCGTTTAGAAAGCATTGAAAATCTCTTTGGGATCTAAGATGAAATTATTTCACTTTCTCACGATCTATATAAATTTTAGTGTACGCACACATCCCCTCACACGTGTTGAAACTCTCGACCCCCAAAACGACTAACCCAAAGTAACAAACAAGTATGCAAAAAACACAAGTTTTTTTTTGTTTTTACTGTTCGGTTTTGCATGGGCTATTTCATCCCGATGCTATCCAGGTCCTAGACGCCCCAGATACGGATGTCTACGATAGGGTGTTGGTGTCACATTAGAGAAGATACGGTGACAAAATTGATTATAGGCATCATCTAGAAGAGGGAAGTAGTTAAGAGTAACAACATGAATAAGAACAAGCTCCGATTGAGGCCGTTTAGAAAGCATTGAAAATCTCTTTGGTATCTAAGATGAAATTACTTCATTTTCTCATGATCTATATAAATTTTAATGTACGCACACATCCCCTCACACGTGTTGAAACTCTCGACCCCCAAAACGACTAACCCAAAGTAACAAACAAGTATGCAAAAAACACAAGTTTTTTTTGTTTTTACTGTTCGGTTTTGCATGGGCTATTTCATCCCGATGCTATCCAGGTCCTAGACGCCCCAGATACGGATGTCTACGATAGGGTGTTGGTGTCACATTAGAGAAGATACGGTGACGAAATTGATTATAGGCATCATCTAGAAGAGGGAAGTAGTTAAGAGTAACAACATGAATAAGAACAAGCTCCGATTGAGGCCGTTTAGAAAGCATTGAAAATCTCTTTGGGATCTAAGATGAAATTACTTCACTTTCTCACGATCTATATAAATTTTAATGTACGCACACATCCCCTCACACGTGTTGAAACTCTCGACCCCCAAAACGACTAACCCAAAGTAACAAACAAGTATGCAAAAAACACAAGTTTTTTTTTTTTACTGTTCGGTTTTGCATGGGCTATTTCATCCCGATGCTATCCAGGTCCTAGACGCCCCAGATACGGATGTCTACGATAGGGTGTTGGTGTCACATTAGAGAAGATACGGTGACGAAATTGATTATAGGCATCATCTAGAAGAGGGAAGTAGTTAAGAGTAACAACATGAATAAGAACAAGCTCCGATTGAGGCCGTTTAGAAAGCATTGAAAATCTCTTTGGTATCTAAGATGAAATTACTTCACTTTCTCACGATCTATATAAATTTTAGTGTACGCACACATCCCCTCACACGTGTTGAAACTCTCGACCCCCAAAACGACTAACCCAAAGTAACAAACAAGTATGCAAAAAACACAAGTTTTTTTTGTTTTTACTGTTCGGTTTTGCATGGGCTATTTCATCCCGATGCTATCCAGGTCCTAGACGCCCCAGATACGGATGTCTACGATAGGGTGTTGGTGTCACATTAGAGAAGATACGGTGACGAAATTGATTATAGGCATCATCTAGAAGAGGGAAGTAGTTAAGAGTAACAACATGAATAAGAACAAGCTCCGATTGAGGCCGTTTAGAAAGCATTGAAAATCTCTTTGGTATCTAAGATGAAATTACTTCACTTTCTCACGATCTATATAAATTTTAATGTATGCACACATCCCCTCACACGTGTTGAAACTCTCGACCCCCAAAACGACTAACCCAAAGTAACAAACAAGTATGCAAAAAACACAAGTTTTTTTGTTTTTACTGTTCGGTTTTGCATGGGCTATTTCATCCCGATGCTATCCAGGTCCTAGACGCCCCAGATACGGATGTCTACGGTAGGGTGTTGGTGTCACATTAGAGAAGATACGGTGATGAAATTGATTATAGGCATCATCTAGAAGAGGGAAGTAGTTAAGAGTAACAACATGAATAAGAACAAGCTCCGATTGAGGCCGTTTAGAAAGCATTGAAAATCTCTTTGGGATCTAAGATGAAATTACTTCACTTTCTCACGATCTATATAAATTTTAGTGTATGCACACATCCCCTCACACGTGTTGAAACTCTCGACCCCCAAAACGACTAACCCAAAGTAACAAACAAGTATGCAAAAAACACAAGTTTTTTTTGTTTTTACTGTTCGGTTTTGCATGGGCTATTTCATCCCGATGCTATCCAGGTCCTAGACGCCCCAGATACGGATGTCTACGGTAGGGTGTTGGTGTCACATTAGAGAAGATACGGTGACGAAATTGATTATAGGCATCATCTAGAAGAGGGAAGTAGTTAAGAGTAACAACATGAATAAGAACAAGCTCCGATTGAGGCCGTTTAGAAAGCATTGAAAATCTCTTTGGGATCTAAGATGAAATTACTTCACTTTCTCACGATCTATATAAATTTTAGTGTACGCACACATCCCCTCACACGTGTTGAAACTCTCGACCCCCAAAACGACTAACCCAAAGTAACAAACAAGTATGCAAAAAACACAAGTTTTTTTTTACTGTTCGGTTTTGCATGGGTTATTTCATCCCGATGCTATCCAGGTCCTAGACGCCCCAGATACGGATGTCTACGATAGGGTGTTGGTGTCACATTAGAGAAGATACGGTGACGAAATTGATTATAGGCATCATCTAGAAGAGGGAAGTAGTTAAGAGTAACAACATGAATAAGAACAAGCTCCGATTGAGGCCGTTTAGAAAGCATTGAAAATCTCTTTGGGATCTAAGATGAAATTACTTCACTTTCTCACGATCTATATAAATTTTAGTGTACGCACACATCCCCTCACACGTGTTGAAACTCTCGACCCCCAAAACGACTAACCCAAAGTAACAAACAAGTATGCAAAAAACACAAGTTTTTTTTGTTTTTACTGTTCGGTTTTGCATGGGCTATTTCATCCCGATGCTATCCAGGTCCTAGACGCCCCAGATACGGATGTCTACGATAGGGTGTTGGTGTCACATTAGAGAAGATACGGTGACGAAATTGATTATAGGCATCATCTAGAAGAGGGAAGTAGTTAAGAGTAACAACATGAATAAGAACAAGCTCCGATTGAGGCCGTTTAGAAAGCATTGAAAATCTCTTTGGGATCTAAGATGAAATTACTTCACTTTCTCACGATCTATATAAATTTTAGTGTACGCACACATCCCCTCACACGTGTTGAAACTCTCGACCCCCAAAACGACTAACCCAAAGTAACAAACAAGTATGCAAAAAACACAAGTTTTTTTTGTTTTTACTGTTCGGTTTTGCATGGGTTATTTCATCCCGATGCTATCCAGGTCCTAGACGCCCCAGATACGGATGTCTACGATAGGGTGTTGGTGTCACATTAGAGAAGATACGGTGACGAAATTGATTATAGGCATCATCTAGAAGAGGGAAGTAGTTAAGAGTAACAACATGAATAAGAACAAGCTCCGATTGAGGCCGTTTAGAAAGCATTGAAAATCTCTTTGGGATCTAAGATGAAATTACTTCACTTTCTCACGATCTATATAAATTTTAGTGTACGCACACATCCCCTCACACGTGTTGAAACTCTCGACCCCCAAAACGACTAACCCAAAGTAACAAACAAGTATGCAAAAAACACAAGTTTTTTTTTTACTGTTCGGTTTTGCATGGGTTATTTCATCCCGATGCTATCCAGGTCCTAGACGCCCCAGATACGGATGTCTACGATAGGGTGTTGGTGTCACATTAGAGAAGATACGGTGACGAAATTGATTATAGGCATCATCTAGAAGAGGGAAGTAGTTAAGAGTAACAACATGAATAAGAACAAGCTCCGATTGAGGCCGTTTAGAAAGCATTGAAAATCTCTTTGGGATCTAAGATGAAATTATTTCACTTTCTCACGATCTATATAAATTTTAGTGTACGCACACATCCCCTCACACGTGTTGAAACTCTCGACCCCCAAAACGACTAACCCAAAGTAACAAACAAGTATGCAAAAAACACAAGTTTTTTTTGTTTTTACTGTTCGGTTTTGCATGGGCTATTTCATCCCGATGCTATCCAGGTCCTAGACGCCCCAGATACGGATGTCTACGATAGGGTGTTGGTGTCACATTAGAGAAGATACGGTGACGAAATTGATTATAGGCATCATCTAGAAGAGGGAAGTAGTTAAGAGTAACAACATGAATAAGAACAAGCTCCGATTGAGGCCGTTTAGAAAGCATTGAAAATCTCTTTGGGATCTAAGATGAAATTACTTCACTTTCTCACGATCTATATAAATTTTAGTGTACGCACACATCCCCTCACACGTGTTGAAACTCTCGACCCCCAAAACGACTAACCCAAAGTAACAAACAAGTATGCAAAAAACACAAGTTTTTTTTACTGTTCGGTTTTGCATGGGTTATTTCATCCCGATGCTATCCAGGTCCTAGACGCCCCAGATACGGATGTCTACGATAGGGTGTTGGTGTCACATTAGAGAAGATACGGTGACGAAATTGATTATAGGCATCATCTAGAAGAGGGAAGTAGTTAAGAGTAACAACATGAATAAGAACAAGCTCCGATTGAGGCCGTTTAGAAAGCATTGAAAATCTCTTTGGGATCTAAGATGAAATTACTTCACTTTCTCACGATCTATATAAATTTTAGTGTACGCACACATCCCCTCACACGTGTTGAAACTCTCGACCCCCAAAACGACTAACCCAAAGTAACAAACAAGTATGCAAAAAACACAAGTTTTTTTTTTACTGTTCGGTTTTGCATGGGTTATTTCATCCCGATGCTATCCAGGTCCTAGACGCCCCAGATACGGATGTCTACGATAGGGTGTTGGTGTCACATTAGAGAAGATACGGTGACGAAATTGATTATAGGCATCATCTAGAAGAGGGAAGTAGTTAAGAGTAACAACATGAATAAGAACAAGCTCCGATTGAGGCCGTTTAGAAAGCATTGAAAATCTCTTTGGGATCTAAGATGAAATTATTTCACTTTCTCACGATCTATATAAATTTTAGTGTACGCACACATCCCCTCACATGTGTTGAAACTCTCGACCCCCAAAACGACTAACCCAAAGTAACAAACAAGTATGCAAAAAACACAAGTTTTTTTTGTTTTTACTGTTCGGTTTTGCATGGGCTATTTCATCCCGATGCTATCCAGGTCCTAGACGCCCCAGATACGGATGTCTACGATAGGGTGTTGGTGTCACATTAGAGAAGATACGGTGACGAAATTGATTATAGGCATCATCTAGAAGAGGGAAGTAGTTAAGAGTAACAACATGAATAAGAACAAGCTCCGATTGAGGCCGTTTAGAAAGCATTGAAAATCTCTTTGGGATCTAAGATGAAATTACTTCACTTTCTCACGATCTATATAAATTTTAGTGTACGCACACATCCCCTCACACGTGTTGAAACTCTCGACCCCCAAAACGACTAACCCAAAGTAACAAACAAGTATGCAAAAAACACAAGTTTTTTTTTACTGTTCGGTTTTGCATGGGTTATTTCATCCCGATGCTATCCAGGTCCTAGACGCCCCAGATACGGATGTCTACGATAGGGTGTTGGTGTCACATTAGAGAAGATACGGTGACGAAATTGATTATAGGCATCATCTAGAAGAGGGAAGTAGTTAAGAGTAACAACATGAATAAGAACAAGCTCCGATTGAGGCCGTTTAGAAAGCATTGAAAATCTCTTTGGGATCTAAGATGAAATTACTTCACTTTCTCACGATCTATATAAATTTTAGTGTACGCACACATCCCCTCACACGTGTTGAAACTCTCGACCCCCAAAACGACTAACCCAAAGTAACAAACAAGTATGCAAAAAACACAAGTTTTTTTTTACTGTTCGGTTTTGCATGGGTTATTTCATCCCGATGCTATCCAGGTCCTAGACGCCCCATACGGATGTCTACGATAGGGTGTTGGTGTCACATTAGAGAAGATACGGTGACGAAATTGATTATAGGCATCATCTAGAAGAGGGAAGTAGTTAAGAGTAACAACATGAATAAGAACAAGCTCCGATTGAGGCCGTTTAGAAAGCATTGAAAATCTCTTTGGGATCTAAGATGAAATTATTTCACTTTCTCACGATCTATATAAATTTTAGTGTACGCACACATCCCCTCACACGTGTTGAAACTCTCGACCCCCAAAACGACTAACCCAAAGTAACAAACAAGTATGCAAAAAACACAAGTTTTTTTTGTTTTTACTGTTCGGTTTTGCATGGGCTATTTCATCCCGATGCTATCCAGGTCCTAGACGCCCCAGATACGGATGTCTACGATAGGGTGTTGGTGTCACATTAGAGAAGATACGGTGACGAAATTGATTATAGGCATCATCTAGAAGAGGGAAGTAGTTAAGAGTAACAACATGAATAAGAACAAGCTCCGATTGAGGCCGTTTAGAAAGCATTGAAAATCTCTTTGGGATCTAAGATGAAATTACTTCACTTTCTCACGATCTATATAAATTTTAGTGTACGCACACATCCCCTCACACGTGTTGAAACTCTCGACCCCCAAAACGACTAACCCAAAGTAACAAACAAGTATGCAAAAAACACAAGTTTTTTTTTACTGTTCGGTTTTGCATGGGTTATTTCATCCCGATGCTATCCAGGTCCTAGACGCCCCAGATACGGATGTCTACGATAGGGTGTTGGTGTCACATTAGAGAAGATACGGTGACGAAATTGATTATAGGCATCATCTAGAAGAGGGAAGTAGTTAAGAGTAACAACATGAATAAGAACAAGCTCCGATTGAGGCCGTTTAGAAAGCATTGAAAATCTCTTTGGGATCTAAGATGAAATTACTTCACTTTCTCACGATCTATATAAATTTTAGTGTACGCACACATCCCCTCACACGTGTTGAAACTCTCGACCCCCAAAACGACTAACCCAAAGTAACAAACAAGTATGCAAAAAACACAAGTTTTTTTTGTTTTTACTGTTCGGTTTTGCATGGGCTATTTCATCCCGATGCTATCCAGGTCCTAGACGCCCCAGATACGGATGTCTACGATAGGGTGTTGGTGTCACATTAGAGAAGATACGGTGACGAAATTGATTATAGGCATCATCTAGAAGAGGGAAGTAGTTAAGAGTAACAACATGAATAAGAACAAGCTCCGATTGAGGCCGTTTAGAAAGCATTGAAAATCTCTTTGGTATCTAAGATGAAATTACTTCACTTTCTCACGATCTATATAAATTTTAGTGTACGCACACATCCCCTCACACGTGTTGAAACTCTCGACCCCCAAAACGACTAACCCAAAGTAACAAACAAGTATGCAAAAAACACAAGTTTTTTTTGTTTTTACTGTTCGGTTTTGCATGGGCTATTTCATCCCGATGCTATCCAGGTCCTAGACGCCCCAGATACGGATGTCTACGATAGGGTGTTGGTGTCACATTAGAGAAGATACGGTGACGAAATTGATTATAGGCATCATCTAGAAGAGGGAAGTAGTTAAGAGTAACAACATGAATAAGAACAAGCTCCGATTGAGGCCGTTTAGAAAGCATTGAAAATCTCTTTGGTATCTAAGATGAAATTACTTCACTTTCTCACGATCTATATAAATTTTAGTGTATGCACACATCCCCTCACACGTGTTGAAACTCTCGACCCCCAAAACGACTAACCCAAAGTAACAAACAAGTATGCAAAAAACACAAGTTTTTTTTGTTTTTACTGTTCGGTTTTGCATGGGCTATTTCATCCCGATGCTATCCAGGTCCTAGACGCCCCAGATACGGATGTCTACGATAGGGTGTTGGTGTCACATTAGAGAAGATACGGTGACGAAATTGATTATAGGCATCATCTAGAAGAGGGAAGTAGTTAAGAGTAACAACATGAATAAGAACAAGCTCCGATTGAGGCCGTTTAGAAAGCATTGAAAATCTCTTTGGTATCTAAGATGAAATTACTTCACTTTCTCACGATCTATATAAATTTTAATGTATGCACACATCCCCTCACACGTGTTGAAACTCTCGACCCCCAAAACGACTAACCCAAAGTAACAAACAAGTATGCAAAAAACACAAGTTTTTTTTGTTTTTACTGTTCGGTTTTGCATGGGCTATTTCATCCCGATGCTATCCAGGTCCTAGACGCCCCAGATATACGTCTACGGTAGGGTGTTGGTGTCACATTAGAGAAGATACGGTGACGAAATTGATTATAGGCATCATCTAGAAGAGGGAAGTAGTTAAGAGTAACAACATGAATAAGAACAAGCTCCGATTGAGGCCGTTTAGAAAGCATTGAAAATCTCTTTGGGATCTAAGATGAAATTACTTCACTTTCTCATGATCTATATAAATTTTAGTGTACGCACACATCCCCTCACACGTGTTGAAACTCTCGACCCCCAAAACGACTAACCCAAAGTAACAAACAAGTATGCAAAAAACACAAGTTTTTTTTTACTGTTCGGTTTTGCATGGGTTATTTCATCCCGATGCTATCCAGGTCCTAGACGCCCCAGATACGGATGTCTACGATAGGGTGTTGGTGTCACATTAGAGAAGATACGGTGACGAAATTGATTATAGGCATCATCTAGAAGAGGGAAGTAGTTAAGAGTAACAACATGAATAAGAACAAGCTCCGATTGAGGCCGTTTAGAAAGCATTGAAAATCTCTTTGGGATCTAAGATGAAATTACTTCACTTTCTCACGATCTATATAAATTTTAGTGTACGCACACATCCCCTCACACGTGTTGAAACTCTCGACCCCCAAAACGACTAACCCAAAGTAACAAACAAGTATGCAAAAAACACAAGTTTTTTTGTTTTTACTGTTCGGTTTTGCATGGGCTATTTCATCCCGATGCTATCCAGGTCCTAGACGCCCCAGATACGGATGTCTACGATAGGGTGTTGGTGTCACATTAGAGAAGATACGGTGACGAAATTGATTATAGGCATCATCTAGAAGAGGGAAGTAGTTAAGAGTAACAACATGAATAAGAACAAGCTCCGATTGAGGCCGTTTAGAAAGCATTGAAAATCTCTTTGGGATCTAAGATGAAATTACTTCACTTTCTCACGATCTATATAAATTTTAGTGTACGCACACATCCCCTCACACGTGTTGAAACTCTCGACCCCCAAAACGACTAACCCAAAGTAACAAACAAGTATGCAAAAAACACAAGTTTTTTTTTACTGTTCGGTTTTGCATGGGTTATTTCATCCCGATGCTATCCAGGTCCTAGACGCCCCAGATACGGATGTCTACGATAGGGTGTTGGTGTCACATTAGAGAAGATACGGTGACGAAATTGATTATAGGCATCATCTAGAAGAGGGAAGTAGTTAAGAGTAACAACATGAATAAGAACAAGCTCCGATTGAGGCCGTTTAGAAAGCATTGAAAATCTCTTTGGGATCTAAGATGAAATTACTTCACTTTCTCACGATCTATATAAATTTTAGTGTACGCACACATCCCCTCACACGTGTTGAAACTCTCGACCCCCAAAACGACTAACCCAAAGTAACAAACAAGTATGCAAAAAACACAAGTTTTTTTGTTTTTACTGTTCGGTTTTGCATGGGCTATTTCATCCCGATGCTATCCAGGTCCTAGACGCCCCAGATACGGATGTCTATGATAGGGTGTTGGTGTCACATTAGAGAAGATACGGTGACAAAATTGATTATAGGCATCATCTAGAAGAGGGAAGTAGTTAAGAGTAACAACATGAATAAGAACAAGCTCCGATTGAGGCCGTTTAGAAAGCATTGAAAATCTCTTTGGGATCTAAGATGAAATTACTTCACTTTCTCACGATCTATATAAATTTTAGTGTACGCACACATCCCCTCACACGTGTTGAAACTCTCGACCCCCAAAACGACTAACCCAAAGTAACAAACAAGTATGCAAAAAACACAAGTTTTTTTTTACTGTTCGGTTTTGCATGGGTTATTTCATCCCGATGCTATCCAGGTCCTAGACGCCCCAGATACGGATGTCTACGATAGGGTGTTGGTGTCACATTAGAGAAGATACGGTGACGAAATTGATTATAGGCATCATCTAGAAGAGGGAAGTAGTTAAGAGTAACAACATGAATAAGAACAAGCTCCGATTGAGGCCGTTTAGAAAGCATTGAAAATCTCTTTGGGATCTAAGATGAAATTACTTCACTTTCTCACGATCTATATAAATTTTAGTGTACGCACACATCCCCTCACACGTGTTGAAACTCTCGACCCCCAAAACGACTAACCCAAAGTAACAAACAAGTATGCAAAAAACACAAGTTTTTTTTGTTTTTACTGTTCGGTTTTGCATGGGCTATTTCATCCCGATGCTATCCAGGTCCTAGACGCCCCAGATACGGATGTCTACGATAGGGTGTTGGTGTCACATTAGAGAAGATACGGTGACGAAATTGATTATAGGCATCATCTAGAAGAGGGAAGTAGTTAAGAGTAACAACATGAATAAGAACAAGCTCCGATTGAGGCCGTTTAGAAAGCATTGAAAATCTCTTTGGGATCTAAGATGAAATTACTTCACTTTCTCACGATCTATATAAATTTTAGTGTACGCACACATCCCCTCACACGTGTTGAAACTCTCAACCCCCAAAACGACTAACCCAAAGTAACAAACAAGTATGCAAAAAACACAAGTTTTTTTTACTGTTCGGTTTTGCATGGGTTATTTCATCCCGATGCTATCCAGGTCCTAGACGCCCCAGATACGGATGTCTACGATAGGGTGTTGGTGTCACATTAGAGAAGATACGGTGACGAAATTGATTATAGGCATCATCTAGAAGAGGGAAGTAGTTAAGAGTAACAACATGAATAAGAACAAGCTCCGATTGAGGCCGTTTAGAAAGCATTGAAAATCTCTTTGGGATCTAAGATGAATTACTTCACTTTCTCACGATCTATATAAATTTTAGTGTACGCACACATCCCCTCACACGTGTTGAAACTCTCGACCCCCAAAACGACTAACCCAAAGTAACAAACAAGTATGCAAAAAACACAAGTTTTTTTTGTTTTTACTGTTCGGTTTTGCATGGGCTATTTCATCCCGATGCTATCCAGGTCCTAGACGCCCCAGATACGGATGTCTACGATAGGGTGTTGGTGTCACATTAGAGAAGATACGGTGACGAAATTGATTATAGGCATCATCTAGAAGAGGGAAGTAGTTAAGAGTAACAACATGAATAAGAACAAGCTCCGATTGAGGCCGTTTAGAAAGCATTGAAAATCTCTTTGGTATCTAAGATGAAATTACTTCACTTTCTCACGATCTATATAAATTTTAGTGTACGCACACATCCCCTCACACGTGTTGAAACTCTCGACCCCCAAAACGACTAACCCAAAGTAACAAACAAGTATGCAAAAAACACAAGTTTTTTTTGTTTTTACTGTTCGGTTTTGCATGGGCTATTTCATCCCGATGCTATCCAGGTCCTAGACGCCCCAGATACGGATGTCTACGATAGGGTGTTGGTGTCACATTAGAGAAGATACGGTGACAAAATTGATTATAGGCATCATCTAGAAGAGGGAAGTAGTTAAGAGTAACAACATGAATAAGAACAAGCTCCGATTGAGGCCGTTTAGAAAGCATTGAAAATCTCTTTGGTATCTAAGATGAAATTACTTCACTTTCTCACGATCTATATAAATTTTAATGTACGCACACATCCCCTCACACGTGTTGAAACTCTCGAACCCCAAAACGACTAACCCAAAGTAACAAACAAGTATGCAAAAAACACAAGTTTTTTTTGTTTTTACTGTTCGGTTTTGCATGGGCTATTTCATCCCGACGCTATCCAGGTCCTAGACGCCCCAGATACGGATGTCTACAATAGGGTGTTGGTGTCACATTAGAGAAGATACGGTGACGAAATTGATTATAGGCATCATCTAGAAGAGGGAAGTAGTTAAGAGTAACAACATGAATAAGAACAAGCTCCGATTGAGGCCGTTTAGAAAGCATTGAAAATCTCTTTGGGATCTAAGATGAAATTACTTCACTTTCTCACGATCTATATAAATTTTAATGTACGCACACATCCCCTCACACGTGTTGAAACTCTCGACCCCCAAAACGACTAACCCAAAGTAACAAACAAGTATGCAAAAAACACAAGTTTTTTTTTTTTTACTGTTCGGTTTTGCATGGGCTATTTCATCCCGATGCTATCCAGGTCCTAGACGCCCCAGATACGGATGTCTACGATAGGGTGTTGGTGTCACATTAGAGAAGATACGGTGACGAAATTGATTATAGGCATCATCTAGAAGAGGGAAGTAGTTAAGAGTAACAACATGAATAAGAACAAGCTCCGATTGAGGCCGTTTAGAAAGCATTGAAAATCTCTTTGGGATCTAAGATGAAATTACTTCACTTTCTCACGATCTATATAAATTTTAGTGTACGCACACATCCCCTCACACGTGTTGAAACTCTCGACCCCCAAAACGACTAACCCAAAGTAACAAACAAGTATGCAAAAAACACAAGTTTTTTTTTACTGTTCGGTTTTGCATGGGTTATTTCATCCCGATGCTATCCAGGTCCTAGACGCCCCAGATACGGATGTCTACGATAGGGTGTTGGTGTCACATTAGAGAAGATACGGTGACGAAATTGATTATAGGCATCATCTAGAAGAGGGAAGTAGTTAAGAGTAACAACATGAATAAGAACAAGCTCCGATTGAGGCCGTTTAGAAAGCATTGAAAATCTCTTTGGGATCTAAGATGAAATTACTTCACTTTCTCACGATCTATATAAATTTTAGTGTACGCACACATCCCCTCACACGTGTTGAAACTCTCGACCCCCAAAACGACTAACCCAAAGTAACAAACAAGTATGCAAAAAACACAAGTTTTTTTTGTTTTTACTGTTCGGTTTTGCATGGGCTATTTCATCCCGATGCTATCCAGGTCCTAGACGCCCCAGATACGGATGTCTACGATAGGGTGTTGGTGTCACATTAGAGAAGATACGGTGACGAAATTGATTATAGGCATCATCTAGAAGAGGGAAGTAGTTAAGAGTAACAACATGAATAAGAACAAGCTCCGATTGAGGCCGTTTAGAAAGCATTGAAAATCTCTTTGGTATCTAAGATGAAATTACTTCACTTTCTCACGATCTATATAAATTTTAGTGTACGCACACATCCCCTCACACGTGTTGAAACTCTCGACCCCCAAAACGACTAACCCAAAGTAACAAACAAGTATGCAAAAAACACAAGTTTTTTTTGTTTTTACTGTTCGGTTTTGCATGGGCTATTTCATCCCGATGCTATCCAGGTCCTAGACGCCCCAGATACGGATGTCTACGATAGGGTGTTGGTGTCACATTAGAGAAGATACGGTGACAAAATTGATTATAGGCATCATCTAGAAGAGGGAAGTAGTTAAGAGTAACAACATGAATAAGAACAAGCTCCGATTGAGGCCGTTTAGAAAGCATTGAAAATCTCTTTGGTATCTAAGATGAAATTACTTCACTTTCTCACGATCTATATAAATTTTAATGTACGCACACATCCCCTCACACGTGTTGAAACTCTCGAACCCCAAAACGACTAACCCAAAGTAACAAACAAGTATGCAAAAAACACAAGTTTTTTTTGTTTTTACTGTTCGGTTTTGCATGGGCTATTTCATCCCGATGCTATCCAGGTCCTAGACGCCCCTGGATCTACAATAGGGTGTTGGTGTCACATTAGAGAAGATACGGTGACGAAATTGATTATAGGCATCATCTAGAAGAGGGAAGTAGTTAAGAGTAACAACATGAATAAGAACAAGCTCCGATTGAGGCCGTTTAGAAAGCATTGAAAATCTCTTTGGGATCTAAGATGAAATTACTTCACTTTCTCACGATCTATATAAATTTTAATGTACGCACACATCCCCTCACACGTGTTGAAACTCTCGACCCCCAAAACGACTAACCCAAAGTAACAAACAAGTATGCAAAAAACACAAGTTTTTTTTGTTTTTACTGTTCGGTTTTGCATGGGCTATTTCATCCCGATGCTATCCAGGTCCTAGACGCCCCAGATACGGATGTCTACGATAGGGTGTTGGTGTCACATTAGAGAAGATACGGTGACGAAATTGATTATAGGCATCATCTAGAAGAGGGAAGTAGTTAAGAGTAACAACATGAATAAGAACAAGCTCCGATTGAGGCCGTTTAGAAAGCATTGAAAATCTCTTTGGGATCTAAGATGAAATTACTTCACTTTCTCACGATCTATATAAATTTTAATGTACGCACACATCCCCTCACACGTGTTGAAACTCTCGACCCCCAAAACGACTAACCCAAAGTAACAAACAAGTATGCAAAAAACACAAGTTTTTTTTGTTTTTACTGTTCGGTTTTGCATGGGCTATTTCATCCCGATGCTATCCAGGTCCTAGACGCCCCAGATACGGATGTCTACGATAGGGTGTTGGTGTCACATTAGAGAAGATACGGTGACGAAATTGATTATAGGCATCATCTAGAAGAGGGAAGTAGTTAAGAGTAACAACATGAATAAGAACAAGCTCCGATTGAGGCCGTTTAGAAAGCATTGAAAATCTCTTTGGTATCTAAGATGAAATTACTTCACTTTCTCACGATCTATATAAATTTTAGTGTACGCACACATCCCCTCACACGTGTTGAAACTCTCGACCCCCAAAACGACTAACCCAAAGTAACAAACAAGTATGCAAAAAACACAAGTTTTTTTTTGTTTTTACTGTTCGGTTTTGCATGGGCTATTTCATCCCGATGCTATCCAGGTCCTAGACGCCCCAGATACGGATGTCTACGATAGGGTGTTGGTGTCACATTAGAGAAGATACGGTGACGAAATTGATTATAGGCATCATCTAGAAGAGGGAAGTAGTTAAGAGTAACAACATGAATAAGAACAAGCTCCGATTGAGGCCGTTTAGAAAGCATTGAAAATCTCTTTGGGATCTAAGATGAAATTACTTCACTTTCTCACGATCTATATAAATTTTAGTGTACGCACACATCCCCTCACACGTGTTGAAACTCTCGACCCCCAAAACGACTAACCCAAAGTAACAAACAAGTATGCAAAAAACACAAGTTTTTTTTTACTGTTCGGTTTTGCATGGGTTATTTCATCCCGATGCTATCCAGGTCCTAGACGCCCTAGATACGGATGTCTACGATAGGGTGTTGGTGTCACATTAGAGAAGATACGGTGATGAAATTGATTATAGGCATCATCTAGAAGAGGGAAGTAGTTAAGAGTAACAACATGAATAAGAACAAGCTCCGATTGAGGCCGTTTAGAAAGCATTGAAAATCTCTTTGGTATCTAAGATGAAATTACTTCACTTTCTCACGATCTATATAAATTTTAGTGTACGCACACATCCCCTCACACGTGTTGAAACTCTCGACCCCCAAAACGACTAACCCAAAGTAACAAACAAGTATGCAAAAAACACAAGTTTTTTTGTTTTTACTGTTCGGTTTTGCATGGGCTATTTCATCCCGATGCTATCCAGGTCCTAGACGTGTAACATCCCAAAAATATCAAAATAAAACAAATGAATTTCCCTTGTTCCTAATTTTGGAACCAACCAAAAACTTTTATTCAATTAAGTTTGATACATAGTGATCTTGCTTAATTCTTGTGCTATTGCCATGATTGCTTGTTATTAGTATTTGAAGTGATCTTAAACCCTAAACCTCACCCCTCTTTTCACCATCCTAGTTAAAATAAAATAAAAGGAAATTAAATAAGAAAAAGGCATATGTGCCTATGGCTATAATTATAAATCTTTACCCTAGAACTTTCCACTTTGTTTAGAGGTTTGGAAAACCTTCACACACCTTACCTAGTACTTATCAAACCTAATTCAAGTTGTTTCCAAAGAAAATAAAAAGAAACTAAAAATGCCATAGAGGCATATGAGAGTAAAATGCAAATTTGTGAATTTGAGAAGATTGACCCTAGGACTTGTTGTGAATGGTTGGATCACTTCCATATACCATTTCAACACTCAACAACACCATTTGGGTCAAGCCAAGTCAAATTAAAATTCAAATGCAACATATGCATAGAGGCATATGTGACACATAGCCATAATACCCAAATCTTGCCCTATGACTTTAAACCTTGACCAAATGAGGTGAAACCTTTTCTAAACCTAATCTAACACTAAATTGACCCTAACCCATGTCCAAGTAAGCAAGATCAACCATTTACAAGTTTAGTAAAATTTGACACATCACCTCTTATGTGTTATGGCCATTTTTGCAAATCTTTGACCAAGACCATTTGAAATGGTTTCAATGATTTTAAAATGTTTCTAAACCCATAAGAATCACATTAGAGTCAACCAAAGTCAAATCAAATGGAGAGAATTCACATAGTGAGAAAATCCCCAAAATTCCCTCACATACACTTAGCCAAATTTGCAAATCTTCAACCAAGGCCACCATTGCTTGATCTCTTGCTTGTAGAATACTTATATATGATAAACAAACACAAATGCATCAAAGAAACAAGAATCAAATCAAAGAAAATCTCAAATTCAATTCACATATGATAATGGTCATATGTCCCAATTTTATTATCTTCACCACTTTGCACCCATTTATCTTCTGATTCCTCAACCAAACTTAGTCAACTATGACCATGTCATCCAAGACCATGTCAAGGTCAACAACTTTCATGTTGACCATCTAGTGCTAATGTTGACCAGGTTGACCAGTATAGTTTTGACAAGAGGGGACTTTGAAACTATGTGAAGATAACCCCAAATTTGAAATCTCACAAATCTTCACCAAATTGACCACCACCACCACCATTCTTTCTCTTTAATTATATGATTGAGCTCCACCAAAAATAAATCCAAAATTCGACCAAAAGTTTCATGCGGCCATTTCCTCAAACACCTTGTAGACACAATCTGGAAATTGCAATACATGCTATTATCCTCTGGATTCTTGCCTAAACCCCTTTCTCCCTTTGATCATTGCTGCTCCTGTACCTCCCCTGCATCAAGCCATGTACTGGTTTGGTCGATTAAAGCAATGGCATGATCACCTCCATGCCGGCCCATGCCGGCCACCATGCCATTCATCCTCTCCCCTCTCTCTGGCCCTTCTCCTTGTCAGCTAGCTCGCCACACTACAGCATGCAGACAGTCCTTTCCCAAACCCAAGGCAGCCCTGGCCACCTCATCACCGCGCAAGGACGCGCCAAGCGTGGGCACATCACTGGACGCGCAGTACATCGCCTCGACTGAGCCTCTCGTCCTTCTCTCCCTTTCTCACGTGCACGCATCATCACCACACCCGTACCTCCTAGACACCCCCTTCGCGCAAGCACCCTTACCACGCCATGATCAACTGCCGCGCGGTACTGCAAGGACACCTCCGTCGCCAGCCCGCCACAGACCATCATTTAGCACGCCATCACGCGCGCTAGCTCCGCCAGCCGTCGCCTACCCGACGCGCCCCTAGCTTGCCCCTTCGCCGAATCGACGGCGCCATCGACGACCTCCACGGCACCTCGCACACTTCCCGCAGCTATAAAAGGGCGCCCTCCCTCAATTCGATCACACCATCTGCTTCCTCCTCACACGACTGCCTCGACCACCACACTTGCTCGATTAGCCACCGTAGAGCTCCACCAAGATCATCGCCGTGCGCCGTCACCGGGCTCGCAGATAGACGCCGTCCCGAGACGCCGCTACTACCAGGAGATTCGCCTTGGACAACGCCGTCGCAGCCCTTCTCCGACGACCGCCGCACCGCCGGAGCCGTCGACCTCGCGCCAGAGCCTCCTCTCGCGTCGACGACGATGAGCGTGGGCCGTTCGATCGTCTTATGATCCTGCGGCCCTCGCCGATCATACCGGTTTGCGGTTATAACGCGCTGACGGCTGGGTCCCACCAGTCAGGCGGCCTGCAAGCAGCTGGGCCGGCCCATTTAGTTTCCGCCGCGTTCAAATTTCAAATTAGGATTTAAACATTTCAGTATATTTTGCTCACAAATGCTTTGCTAGGAATCAAATAATTTCAAATCTACTTGACCATCTTGGACAAACTTTATATTGATGGAAAGCCCATGAAATGCTCCATCTAACCTCACTGGATTCAACCCCATATGTTGTGTAGTTTTTGAATAGCAAAAATAACAAAACAGATACTTTTCAGTATTCAAATAAATCTTAAAAATCAACCATTGTGAATTTTGAAGTGAATCCAATTGCAATAATTCACATTTAACAAACCCTAATTTACTATGTAAAAATATGATAGGTGTTCTGTACATGATCATGGGCTAGACTCAAAATATTGGCTATGTAGTCAATACTAGCCCATTTAAACTATTTCAAATTTTAGGAATTTAAATCTATGAGGTGTAGCACCTCATTTAAATCATTCTCACAAGTGATATGAAGTAATGTGTTGACCTTTAAATGCTTAGGCTCATACTTGCTCACTTGTAGAATTTAAATCAACATAGTATTTAAATTGCACTAGTTATTTAAATCACATGAGATGATGAATCTCATTTAAATCACTTTTCT
Source organism: Lolium multiflorum (assembly GCA_030979885.1). Classification (NCBI taxonomy): domain Eukaryota; kingdom Viridiplantae; phylum Streptophyta; class Magnoliopsida; order Poales; family Poaceae; genus Lolium; species Lolium multiflorum. The sequence goes on from CM061750.1 coordinate 64,603,674, forward strand.
CAAATACTAAGTGTGAAGTGTTGACCTTGGTCAACATGGGATCATCCCTGGTTATTTGAGAAGATTAAATCTTAAGAAGATTCAATGAGAGGAATTTCTCCAAACCAAAGAGAAACCCTAATTTCAACTTTCAATGAGAGGAAATTATTTTCCTATTATTAAATAAGGAAACCCTAGCATAATTTGTGAATAAATGTTAAGTAGTGATACTAGATCAATTGTGTGAGCCAATAAGGCTAATTAAGACTACTTAAGTGTTGTTTGGTGATTGTATCCTTGTATTCGTTTATAGACGCTAGTACCGGAGACTATCAAGAGGAGGAGGTATTCTACCAGGAGGAAGAGCCAGAAAACTTTGATCACCTCACCAATCAAGGCAAGCTAATAAGCTCTTGCAAGGTTCCCTTGTGCAAAGCTCTACAAGAGCAAGGCACCATTATTTTTACTTTATGCTTAATGCTCCTATCCCAAGTTTTTACTTTACAAGCTTTACTAAATTTTGTTTATCAAAGTTTACTTTTTGATTCATGATTCACTTGGTTTAGATATAGAGTAGAACAAGAGCATCAAAGTTAGCCTAGAGCAAGACAAGCTAGTTAGCACCCCTCATGACTAGTTGCTATTGCTAAAAAATAAAATTGATTACTCTAGATGGGATCATGTGAAATGAAATGACTTTGAAAACCTTGGAATGATGATTCATTCTATTGAAAGATTTTGAAGGTGAATATGACTGGAATGACTTGGTGAATTTTACAAAAACTGATGGTTGGGTTCGGATGCGATACCATTCCAATTTGAAAGTACCCCCACAATACCCAACATGGGTAAGGGCTTAACTAGAAATTTATGTGCCTTAGTATGGGTTCCCTCTAAACAAGCATCATCGGGGTTATGCCGAGGCTGCCTCTACAACAAAAGAATGATGAGAAATGATGTTAATATGAGGTGAATGTCCGGCCCAAGCCCTGTGCAGTTCCCGGGTTGACTGCGGTTTTCACCGGGAGGCCAAGCTCATGGGGAGAGGTGCTCATACTAGAGTATGTAAGTGAAAGGTTATGGTTGGTAGTCCGCATACGGAGTATGGTAAATCAGGGCCAGTTAACCCTGACGGATTATTGCAAATGTTGTGGCACAAGTGTACGACCTCTGCAGAGTGTAGAACTATTCGAATAGCCGTGTCCACGGTTATGGACGGTTGGAAAGGCCATACTGTTCCGTCATCAGAACTTTTCTAAAAATATGAATGGTGACTTGTGATTTGAATGGTGACTTTGACTTGAATCACAACAGAGTTGTGGGAATGACACTAATGTTCCCACTTGAGTTAGTTTAGCAAATGAAGAGTCTTTACTAAATGTTTATGAAATAAACTTGGCTTTATGCAAATAAACCTAGAGCTTAGTATCCCCTTACTAAAATTGATAGTGCTTACACTAGTATTAGTTTGCGAGTACTTTAAAGTACTCATGGCTTTGTCCCTGGCTATTCAAATGGCCAGACTATGAAGGTGAACAGCAGTACGAGGAAGATGGACAGCAGGACGTCTACGACAACTAGGACCGCTCCTGACGTCAAGCGTTGGCCTGTGGATTAGATAGCCACTACTACTTCGCTTCCGCTATTTGTGATGTTCGTTGATCAATAGATCAACTACTATTGTAATATTGGATCATGTGATCTACCCTTGTAAGACGATTATGTGTTGTAATAAATGATGACTCTATGATATTCAACTATTATGTCTCGCAACAACAATATTCCTGGGATTGCGATGTATGGCATAATAGGCATCTGGACTTAAAAATCCGGGTGTTGACAAGTTGGTATCAGAGCCATTGTTTGACCTTAGGAGACCCTAGTTAGAATGGACGTCCGAAAAACTTAGTTTCAAAACAAAGAAAGTGAATATTTCTGAAAACTTATTCTCACCCTTATCTTAAGATCTTTTCAAAAGAATAAATCCATGCTCTACTTTTCTTTATAATTGTACATAAAATTTTGCACACTTGATCACTTCATTAACTTACTCATCCTCATTGCTCACAGATGGAGTACCAATGGGAGTTCTATCAGCTTGGTCACGGAGGAGACCTAACGTTCGAAAAGGATTTGAAGCAACTAGTGGAATACCTAGGCCACCCGTATCCCGAGTTCTTCGGAATACCCCTCAAAAACCACTCCGGAGAACCACCTCGGTGGGAAGTTTCCACTGATCTCCGAAGAAAGCATGATGCCCCGGTATGGGAAACCATCTGGTTTTCTGTAACGGGAAACACTTGGAAGGAAGGACTAGTCAGAGCTATGCAAGAAGCAATTTTCCGTCTGTGCGGACAAAATGAGGACAAGATCAAGAACACTCGCTTCATCTACTACCCAAGACATGACCCCATGGGAAGACCGATGACCATGCCCCCGCACCCGGAGATGAACCCCTATGTAGCACACCAGGACTTCAGGCAGTACAAAACCCGCAGGGATTTGGACAACGCCCTCGCCTCTCGCCAAGCACATCACCCGTGAAGACGAAGAATCCACCCTGAAGAGTAGTATCACCCCAGCACTTAAGTAGGTGTGAGTTGTATCAGGATCCCCTTGTATCGTAGAGCGAATGAATGGTTCTTCAAACCAACGGTGTGTTAGCTTTGTAATATGTGATGTTTGGTATGAATGAAAAAGTGTTGTTGGTTTTTACCCCCGCAACACTACTCAAGTTTTCAATTTATGAACTTTTTAAATTTTAACAAAACAAACCCTAGAAATTTCCCTCTTATCTTATCATCTACCTCAATGTTCAGATGGCCCCACCAACCCGCAACGCCACCCAGGATGCCATGATGCAACTGCTGCAGACGATGATGGCAGACCGAGAAGCCGAAAGAGCTGAACGCCAAGCAAACCTTGCCGCACTGCAACAGATAGCTCAGAACAATCAAGGCCACGGAAACCATGATCACCCTGGGTCAAAGCTGAAGAACTTTCAGAACACCAACCCTCCGATGTTCAACAAGACCGAAGAGCCCCTCGATGCTGATGACTGGCTCCAGACCATGGAGAACAACCTCGAAGTTGCGGGAGTTGAAGCCGCAGAAAAAGTACTGTTTGCCACCCACTACCTGTCAGGACCTGCCAGAGCCTGGTGGACAAGTGCCCGTGCAATGAATGCGGGACAGATGATGACCTGGGAAGACTTCAAGCTGAAGTTCAGCAAGTACCATGTGCCCCAAGGACTGATCAAGAAGATGAGAGACGAGTTCCGTGAACTCAAGCAAGGAAGGATGTCGGTGGTGGAATACCGCGACAGGTTTCTCACTCTGTCAAGGTACGCCCCGGATGAGACCGACACCAATGAGAAGAGAAAGGAAAGATTTCTGAACGGACTGCATGACGAGATGCAAACTGTGTTAGTAAACATTCCGTTCGCTGACCTCGAAGCCCTCGTAGACTCAGCCATACAGATGGAAGGAAAGCTGCATCAGGCCAATGAGAACCGCAAGCGCAGAATGATGAACCAGAATGGGCCCCACAATGCCCAGAACACCGCAACAACCACTGGAGGATTTACCCCCAGAAACAACAGGCCACCTGCTCAGACTTATCGCCCCAACTACGCCAACAACAACGGAGGACCCCCGAAGCCCGGAGGCAACAACAACAACAGCCACCACAACAACAACAACCCCAACAGCAACAGCAACAATGGGAACAACAACAACACCAACACTGGCCCGAGGACTGGAAGCAATGCCATCCCCGTCACCCCGAAGGACAAGTCCACGATCAACTGCTATGAATGTGGAGTTGTGGGCCACTACTCCAATGAGTGCCCCAAGAAGCTTGCCAAGATTGCCGCCAACACCGCTGCACCTGCTCAGCAACAGCGCCGCTTCGCAGGTAGAAGGAACCAGAACAACAACAACGGCCGTCTCTACCACATGACTGCCACTGAAGCTCAGGAAGCACCCCAGACCATGCCAAGTATGTCTTCCTGTTAATAAAATGCTCAATCTCTCTTAGGAACCTAACTTTTCTTAAAATCTCGGGACGAGATTTGTTTAAGGGGGAAGGGTTTGTAACATCCCAAAAATTTCAAAATAAAACAAATGAATTTCCCTAGTTCCAAATTTTGGAACCAACAAAAACTTTTATTAAATTAAGTGTGATACATAGTAATCTTGCCTAATTCTTGTGCTATTGCCATGATTGCTTGTTATTAGTATTTGAAGTGATCTTAAACCCTAAACCTCACCCCTCTTTTCACCATCCTAGTTAAAATAAAATAAAAGGAAATTAAATAAGAAAAAGGCATATGTGCCTATGGCTATAATTATAAATCTTTACCCTAGAACTTTCCACTTTGTTTAGAGGTTTGGAAAACCTTCACACACCTTACCTAGTACTTATCAAACCTAATTCAAGTTGTTTCCAAAGAAAATAAAAAGAAACTAAAAATGCCATAGAGGCATATGAGAGTAAAATGCAAATTTGTGAATTTGAGAAGATTGACCCTAGGACTTGTTGTGAATGGTTGGATCACTTCCATATACCATTTCAACACTCAACAACACCATTTGGGTCAAGCCAAGTCAAATTAAAATTCAAATGCAACATATGCATAGAGGCATATGTGACACATAGCCCTAATACCCAACTCTTGCCCTATGACTTTAAACCTTGACCAAATGATGTGAAACCATCTCTCTCCCTAATATAACACTAAATTAACCCTAACCAATGTCCAAGTAAAGCAAGATCAACAATTTACAAGTTTAGTAAAATTTGACACATCACCTCTTATGTGTTATGGCCATTTTTGCAAATCTTTGACCAAGACCATTTGAAATGGTTTCAATGATTTTAAAATGTTTCTAAACCCATAAGAATCACATTAGAGTCAACCAAAGTCAAATCAAATGGAGAGAAATCACATAGTGAGAAAATCCCCAAAATTCCCTCACATACACTTAGCCAAATTTGCAAATCTTCAACCAAGGCCACCATTGCTTGATCTCTTGCTTGTAGAATACTTATATATGATAAACAAACACAAATGCATCAAAGAAACAAGAATCAAATCAAAGAAAATCTCAAATTCAATTCACATATGATAATGGTCATATGTCCCAATTTTATTATCTTCACCACTTTGCACCCATTTATCTTCTGATTCCTCAACCAAACTTAGTCAACTATGACCATGTCATCCAAGACCATGTCAAGGTCAACAACTTTCATGTTGACCATCTCTGCTAATGTTGACCAGGTTGACCAGTAAGTTTTGACAAGTGGAGACTTTGAAACTATGAGAAGATAACCCCAAATTTGAAATCTCACAAATCTTCACCAAATTGACCACCACCACCACCATTCTTTCTCTTTAATTATATGATTGAGCTCCACCAAAAATAAATCCAAAATTCGACCAAAAGTTTCATGCGGCCATTTCCTCAAACACCTTGTAGACACAATCTGGAAATTGCAATACATGCTATTATCCTCTGGATTCTTGCCTAAACCCCTTTCTCCCTTTGATCATTGCTGCTCCTGTACCTCCCCTGCATCAAGCCATGTACTGGTTTGGTCGATTAAAGCAATGGCATGATCAGAAAGTCCATGCCGGCCCATGCCGGCCACCATGCCACTCATCCTCTCCCCTCTCTCTGGCCCTTCACCTTGTCAGCTAGCTCGCCACACTACAGCATGCAGACAGTCCTTAGATCCAAACGAGCACGGCAGCCGGGCCACTCATCACCGCGCAAGGACACGCCAGAGCGTGGGCACATCACTGGACGCGCAGTACATCGCCTCGACTGAGCCCTCGTCCTCCTCTCCCTTTCTCACGTCACGCGATCATCACCACACCCAGCTACCTCCTAGACACCCCCCTTCGGCAGCACCCTTACCCACGCCATGATCAACGCCTGCCGCGCCGGTACTGCAAGCCCCCGTCGCCAGCCCGCCTCAGACCCCCTTTAGCACGCCGTCAGCTCGCTAGCACCCCTCGATCTGCCCTTGCCCCTTCGCCGCTTGAATCGACGGCGCCATCGACGACCTCCACGGCACCTCGCAGCACTTCCCGCAGCTATAAAGCGCCCTCCCCTCAATTCGATCACACCATCTGCTTCCCTCCTCACACCGACTCGTCTCGACCACCACACTTGCTCGATTAGCCACCGTAGAGCTCCAATTGCAAGATCACGCCCGTGCGCTCGTCACCAAGTCGCCGGAGATAGACGCCGTCCCCGAGGACGCCGCTACTACCCGGAGATTCGCCGTTTGGACAACGCCGCCGCAGCCCTTCTCCGACGACCGCCGCGCCGCCGGTGAGCCGTCGACCCTCCTCGCTGCGCCGAGCCTCCTTCGCCGACGACGATGAGCGTGGGCCGTTCGATCGTCTTATGATCCTGCGCCCTCGGGCCGATCATACCGGTTCGCGGTTATAACGCGCTGACCTGGGTCCCACTAGTGCCCGTGCAAAGCTACCTGGCCAGCCCATTTAGTTTCCCGCCGTTCAAATTTCAAATTAGGATTTAAACATTTTATATTTTGCTCACAAATGCTTTGCTAGGAATCAAATAATTTCAAATCTGCTTGACCATCTTGGACAAACTTTATATTGATGGAAAGCCCATGAAATGCTCCATCTAACCCCACTAGATTCAACCCCATATGTTGTGTAGTTTTTGAATAGCAAAAACAACAAAACAGATACTTTTCTGTATTCAAATAAATCTTAAAAATCAACCATTGTGAATTTTGAAGTGAATCCAATTGCAATAATTCACATTTAACAAACCCTAATTTACTATGTAAAAATATGATATGGGTTCTGTACATGATCATGGGCTAGAATCAAAATATTGGCTATGTAGTCAATACTAGCCCATTTAAACTATTTCAAATTTTAGGAATTTAAATCAATGAGGTGTAGCACCTCATTTAAATCATTCTCACAAGTGATATGAAGTAATGTGTTGACCTTTAAATGCTTAGGCTCATACTTGCTCACTTGTAGAATTTAAATCAACATAGTATTTAAATTGCACTAGTTATTTAAATCACATGAGATGATGAATCTCATTTAAATCCCTTTTCTCAAATACTAAGTGTGAAGTGTTGACCTTGGTCAACATGGGATCATCCCTGGTTATTTGAGAAGATTAAATCTTAAGAAGATTCAATGAGAGGAAATTATTTCTCCAAACCAAAGAGAAACCCTAATTTCAACTTTCAATGAGAGGAAATTATTTTCCTATTATTAAATAAGGAAACCCTAGCATAATTTGTGAATAAATGTTAAGTAGTGATACTAGATCAATTGTGTGAGCCAATAAGGCTAATTAAGACTACTTAAGTGTTGTTTGGTGATTGTATCCTTGTATTCGTTTATAGACGCTAGTACCGGAGACTATCAAGAGGAGGAGGTATTCTACCAGGAGGAAGAGCCAGAAAACTTTGATCACCTCACCAATCAAGGCAAGCTAATATTCTTGCAAGCTAACACTTTGCAAGGTTCCCTTGTGCAAAGCTCTACAAGAGCAAGGCACCATTATTTTTACTTTATGCTTAATGCTCCTATCCCAAGTTTTTACTTTACAAGCTTTTCTAAATTTTGTTTATCAAAGTTTACTTTTTGATTCATGATTCACTTGGTTTAGAGATAGAGTAGGACAAGAACATCAAAGTTAGCCTAGAGCAAGAAAGCTAGTTAGCACCCCTCATGATTAGTTGCTATTGCTAACAAATAAAATTGATTACTCTAGATGGGATCATGTGAAATGAAATGACTTTGAAAACCTTGGAATGATGATTCATTCTATTGAAAGATTTTGAAGGTGAATATGACTGGTGAATGACTTGGTGAATTTTACAAAAAAACTGATGGTTGGGTTCGGATGCGATACCATTCCAATTTGAAAGTACCCCCACAATACCCAACATGGGTAAGGGCTTAACTAGAAATTTATGTGCCTTAGTATGGGTTCCCTCTAAACAAGCATCATCGGGGTTATGCCGAGGCTGCCTCTACAACAAAAGAAATGATGAAATGATGTTAATATGAGGTGAATGTCCGGCCCAAGCCCTGTGCAGTTCCCGGGTTGACTGCGGTTTTCACCGGGAGGCCAAGCTCATGGGGAGAGGTGCTCATACTAGAGTATGTAAGTGAAAGGTTATGGTTGGTAGTCCGCATACGGAGTATGGTAAATCAGGGCCAGTTAACCCTGACGGATTATTGCAAATGTTGTGGCACAAGTGTACGACCTCTGCAGAGTGTAGAACTATTCGAATAGCCGTGTCCACGGTTATGGACGGTTGGAAAGGCCATACTGTTCCGTCATCAGAACTTTTCTAAAAATATGAATGGTGACTTGTGATTTGAATTGAAAGGTGACTTTGACTTTGAATCACAACAGAGTTGTGGGAATGACACTAATGTTCCCACTTGAGTTAGTTTAGCAAATGAAGAGTCTTTACTAAATGTTTATGAAATAAACTTGGCTTTATGCAAATAAACCTAGAGCTTAGTATCCCCTTACTAAAATTGATAGTGCTTACACTAGTATTAGTTTGCGAGTACTTTAAAGTACTCATGGCTTTGTCCCTGGCTATTCAAATGGCCAGACTATGAAGGTGAACAGCAGTACGAGGAAGATGGACAGCAGGACGTCTACGACAACTAGGACCGCTCCTGACGTCAAGCGTTGGCCTGTGGATTAGATAGCCACTACTACTTCGCTTCCGCTATTTGTGATGTTCGTTGATCAATAGATCAACTACTATTGTAATATTGGATCATGTGATCTACCCTTGTAAGACGATTATGTGTTGTAATAAATGATGACTCTATGATATTCAACTATTATGTCTCGCAACAACAATATTCCTGGGATTGCGATGTATGGCATAATAGGCATCTGGACTTAAAAATCCGGGTGTTGAGACGCCCCAGATACGGATGTCTACGATAGGGTGTTGGTGTCACATTAGAGAAGATACGGTGACGAAATTGATTATAGGCATCATCTAGAAGAGGGAAGTAGTTAAGAGTAACAACATGAATAAGAACAAGCTCCGATTGAGGCCGTTTAGAAAGCATTGAAAATCTCTTTGGTATCTAAGATGAAATTACTTCACTTTCTCACAATCTATATAAATTTTAATGTACGCACACATCCCCTCACACGTGTTGAAACTCTCGACCCCCAAAACGACTAACCCAAAGTAACAAACAAGTATGCAAAAAACACAAGTTTTTTTTGTTTTTACTGTTCGGTTTTGCATGGGCTATTTCATCCCGATGCTATCCAGGTCCTAGACGCCCCAGATACGGATGTCTACGATAGGGTGTTGGTGTCACATTAGAGAAGATACGGTGACGAAATTGATTATAGGCATCATCTAGAAGAGGGAAGTAGTTAAGAGTAACAACATGAATAAGAACAAGCTCCGATTGAGGCCGTTTAGAAAGCATTGAAAATCTCTTTGGTATCTAAGATGAAATTACTTCACTTTCTCACGATCTATATAAATTTTAGTGTACGCACACATCCCCTCACACGTGTTGAAACTCTCGACCCCCAAAACGACTAACCCAAAGTAACAAACAAGTATGCAAAAAACACAAGTTTTTTTTGTTTTTACTGTTCGGTTTTGCATGGGCTATTTCATCCCGATGCTATCCAGGTCCTAGACGCCCCTGATACGGATGTCTACGATAGGGTGTTGGTGTCACATTAGAGAAGATACGGTGACGAAATTGATTATAGGCATCATCTAGAAGAGGGAAGTAGTTAAGAGTAACAACATGAATAAGAACAAGCTCCGATTGAGGCCGTTTAGAAAGCATTGAAAATCTCTTTGGTATCTAAGATGAAATTACTTCACTTTCTCACGATCTATATAAATTTTAGTGCACACATCCCCTCACACGTGTTGAAACTCTCGACCCCCAAAACGACTAACCCAAAGTAACAAACAAGTATGCAAAAAACACAAGTTTTTTTTGTTTTTACTGTTCGGTTTTGCATGGGCTATTTCATCCCGATGCTATCCAGGTCCTAGACGCCCCAGATACGGATGTCTACGATAGGGTGTTGGTGTCACATTAGAGAAGATACGGTGACGAAATTGATTATAGGCATCATCTAGAAGAGGGAAGTAGTTAAGAGTAACAACATGAATAAGAACAAGCTCCGATTGAGGCCGTTTAGAAAGCATTGAAAATCTCTTTGGGATCTAAGATGAAATTACTTCACTTTCTCACGATCTATATAAATTTTAATGTACGCACACATCCCCTCACACGTGTTGAAACTCTCGACCCCCAAAACGACTAACCCAAAGTAACAAACAAGTATGCAAAAAAACACAAGTTTTTTTTTTTTTACTGTTCGGTTTTGCATGGGCTATTTCATCCCGATGCTATCCAGGTCCTAGACGCCCCAGATACGGATGTCTACGATAGGGTGTTGGTGTCACATTAGAGAAGATACGGTGATGAAATTGATTATAGGCATCATCTAGAAGAGGGAAGTAGTTAAGAGTAACAACATGAATAAGAACAAGCTCCGATTGAGGCCGTTTAGAAAGCATTGAAAATCTCTTTGGGATCTAAGATGAAATTACTTCACTTTCTCACGATCTATATAAATTTTAATGTACGCACACATCCCCTCACACGTGTTGAAACTCTCGACCCCCAAAACGACTAACCCAAAGTAACAAACAAGTATGCAAAAAACACAAGTTTTTTTTGTTTTTACTGTTCGGTTTTGCATGGGCTATTTCATCCCGATGCTATCCAGGTCCTAGACGCCCCAGATACGGATGTCTACGATAGGGTGTTGGTGTCACATTAGAGAAGATACGGTGACGAAATTGATTATAGGCATCATCTAGAAGAGGGAAGTAGTTAAGAGTAACAACATGAATAAGAACAAGCTCCGATTGAGGCCGTTTAGAAAGCATTGAAAATCTCTTTGGGATCTAAGATGAAATTACTTCACTTTCTCACGATCTATATAAATTTTAATGTACGCACACATCCCCTCACACGTGTTGAAACTCTCGACCCCCAAAACGACTAACCCAAAGTAACAAACAAGTATGCAAAAAACACAAGTTTTTTTTGTTTTTACTGTTCGGTTTTGCATGGGCTATTTCATCCCGATGCTATCCAGGTCCTAGACGCCCCGATACGGATGTCTACGATAGGGTGTTGGTGTCACATTAGAGAAGATACGGTGACGAAATTGATTATAGGCATCATCTAGAAGAGGGAAGTAGTTAAGAGTAACAACATGAATAAGAACAAGCTCCGATTGAGGCCGTTTAGAAAGCATTGAAAATCTCTTTGGTATCTAAGATGAAATTACTTCACTTTCTCACGATCTATATAAATTTTAGTGTATGCACACATCCCCTCACACGTGTTGAAACTCTCGACCCCCAAAACGACTAACCCAAAGTAACAAACAAGTATGCAAAAAACACAAGTTTTTTTTGTTTTTACTGTTCGGTTTTGCATGGGCTATTTCATCCCGATGCTATCCAGGTCCTAGACGCCCCAGATACGGATGTCTACGGTAGGGTGTTGGTGTCACATTAGAGAAGATACGGTGACGAAATTGATTATAGGCATCATCTAGAAGAGGGAAGTAGTTAAGAGTAACAACATGAATAAGAACAAGCTCCGATTGAGGCCGTTTAGAAAGCATTGAAAATCTCTTTGGTATCTAAGATGAAATTACTTCACTTTCTCACGATCTATATAAATTTTAGTGTACGCACACATCCCCTCACACGTGTTGAAACTCTCGACCCCCAAAACGACTAACCCAAAGTAACAAACAAGTATGCAAAAAACACAAGTTTTTTTTGTTTTTACTGTTCGGTTTTGCATGGGCTATTTCATCCCGATGCTATCCAGGTCCTAGACGCCCCAGATACGGATGTCTACGATAGGGTGTTGGTGTCACATTAGAGAAGATACGGTGACGAAATTGATTATAGGCATCATCTAGAAGAGGGAAGTAGTTAAGAGTAACAACATGAATAAGAACAAGCTCCGATTGAGGCCGTTTAGAAAGCATTGAAAATCTCTTTGGGATCTAAGATGAAATTACTTCACTTTCTCACGATCTATATAAATTTTAGTGTACGCACACATCCCCTCACACGTGTTGAAACTCTCGACCCCCAAAACGACTAACCCAAAGTAACAAACAAGTATGCAAAAAACACAAGTTTTTTTGTTTTTACTGTTCGGTTTTGCATGGGCTATTTCATCCCGATGCTATCCAGGTCCTAGACGCCCCAGATACGGATGTCTACGGTAGGGTGTTGGTGTCACATTAGAGAAGATACGGTGACGAAATTGATTATAGGCATCATCTAGAAGAGGGAAGTAGTTAAGAGTAACAACATGAATAAGAACAAGCTCCGATTGAGGCCGTTTAGAAAGCATTGAAAATCTCTTTGGGATCTAAGATGAAATTACTTCACTTTCTCACGATCTATATAAATTTTAGTGTACGCACACATCCCCTCACACGTGTTGAAACTCTCGACCCCCAAAACGACTAACCCAAAGTAACAAACAAGTATGCAAAAAACACAAGTTTTTTTTGTTTTTACTGTTCGGTTTTGCATGGGCTATTTCATCCCGATGCTATCCAGGTCCTAGACGCCCCAGATACGGATGTCTACGATAGGGTGTTGGTGTCACATTAGAGAAGATACGGTGACGAAATTGATTATAGGCATCATCTAGAAGAGGGAAGTAGTTAAGAGTAACAACATGAATAAGAACAAGCTCCGATTGAGGCCGTTTAGAAAGCATTGAAAATCTCTTTGGGATCTAAGATGAAATTACTTCACTTTCTCACGATCTATATAAATTTTAGTGTACGCACACATCCCCTCACACGTGTTGAAACTCTCGACCCCAAAACGACTAACCCAAAGTAACAAACAAGTATGCAAAAAACACAAGTTTTTTTTGTTTTTACTGTTCGGTTTTGCATGGGCTATTTCATCCCGATGCTATCCAGGTCCTAGACGCCCCAGATACGGATGTCTACGGTAGGGTGTTGGTGTCACATTAGAGAAGATACGGTGACGAAATTGATTATAGGCATCATCTAGAAGAGGGAAGTAGTTAAGAGTAACAACATGAATAAGAACAAGCTCCGATTGAGGCCGTTTAGAAAGCATTGAAAATCTCTTTGGGATCTAAGATGAAATTACTTCACTTTCTCACGATCTATATAAATTTTAGTGTACGCACACATCCCCTCACACGTGTTGAAACTCTCGATCCCCAAAACGACTAACCCAAAGTAACAAACAAGTATGCAAAAAACACAAGTTTTTTTGTTTTTACTGTTCGGTTTTGCATGGGCTATTTCATCCCGATGCTATCCAGGTCCTAGACGCCCCAGATACGGATGTCTACGATAGGGTGTTGGTGTCACATTAGAGAAGATACGGTGACGAAATTGATTATAGGCATCATCTAGAAGAGGGAAGTAGTTAAGAGTAACAACATGAATAAGAACAAGCTCCGATTGAGGCCGTTTAGAAAGCATTGAAAATCTCTTTGGGATCTAAGATGAAATTACTTCACTTTCTCACGATCTATATAAATTTTAATGTACGCACACATCCCCTCACACGTGTTGAAACTCTCGACCCCCAAAACGACTAACCCAAAGTAACAAACAAGTATGCAAAAAACACAAGTTTTTTTTGTTTTTACTGTTCGGTTTTGCATGGGCTATTTCATCCCGATGCTATCCAGGTCCTAGACGCCCCAGATACGGATGTCTACGATAGGGTGTTGGTGTCACATTAGAGAAGATACGGTGACGAAATTGATTATAGGCATCATCTAGAAGAGGGAAGTAGTTAAGAGTAACAACATGAATAAGAACAAGCTCCGATTGAGGCCGTTTAGAAAGCATTGAAAATCTCTTTGGGATCTAAGATGAAATTACTTCACTTTCTCACGATCTATATAAATTTTAGTGTACGCACACATCCCCTCACACGTGTTGAAACTCTCGACCCCCAAAACGACTAACCCAAAGTAACAAACAAGTATGCAAAAAACACAAGTTTTTTTTGTTTTTACTGTTCGGTTTTGCATGGGCTATTTCATCCCGATGCTATCCAGGTCCTAGACGCCCCAGATACGGATGTCTACGATAGGGTGTTGGTGTCACATTAGAGAAGATACGGTGACGAAATTGATTATAGGCATCATCTAGAAGAGGGAAGTAGTTAAGAGTAACAACATGAATAAGAACAAGCTCCGATTGAGGCCGTTTAGAAAGCATTGAAAATCTCTTTGGTATCTAAGATGAAATTACTTCACTTTCTCACGATCTATATAAATTTTAATGTACGCACACATCCCCTCACACGTGTTGAAACTCTCGACCCCCAAAACGACTAACCCAAAGTAACAAACAAGTATGCAAAAAACACAAGTTTTTTTTGTTTTTACTGTTCGGTTTTGCATGGGCTATTTCATCCCGATGCTATCCAGGTCCTAGACGCCCCGATACGGATGTCTACGATAGGGTGTTGGTGTCACATTAGAGAAGATACGGTGACGAAATTGATTATAGGCATCATCTAGAAGAGGGAAGTAGTTAAGAGTAACAACATGAATAAGAACAAGCTCCGATTGAGGCCGTTTAGAAAGCATTGAAAATCTCTTTGGGATCTAAGATGAAATTACTTCACTTTCTCACGATCTATATAAATTTTAGTGTACGCACACATCCCCTCACACGTGTTGAAACTCTCGACCCCCAAAACGACTAACCCAAAGTAACAAACAAGTATGCAAAAAACACAAGTTTTTTTTGTTTTTACTGTTCGGTGTATTTTCCCGATGCTATCCAGGTCCTAGACGCCCCAGATACGGATGTCTACGATAGGGTGTTGGTGTCACATTAGAGAAGATACGGTGACGAAATTGATTATAGGCATCATCTAGAAGAGGGAAGTAGTTAAGAGTAACAACATGAATAAGAACAAGCTCCGATTGAGGCCGTTTAGAAAGCATTGAAAATCTCTTTGGGATCTAAGATGAAATTACTTCACTTTCTCACGATCTATATAAATTTTAGTGTACGCACACATCCCCTCACACGTGTTGAAACTCTCGACCCCCAAAACGACTAACCCAAAGTAACAAACAAGTATGCAAAAAACACAAGTTTTTTTGTTTTTACTGTTCGGTTTTGCATGGCCTATTTCATCCCGATGCTATCCAGGTCCTAGACGCCCCAGATACGGATGTCTACGATAGGGTGTTGGTGTCACATTAGAGAAGATACGGTGACGAAATTGATTATAGGCATCATCTAGAAGAGGGAAGTAGTTAAGAGTAACAACATGAATAAGAACAAGCTCCGATTGAGGCCGTTTAGAAAGCATTGAAAATCTCTTTGGGATCTAAGATGAAATTACTTCACTTTCTCACGATCTATATAAATTTTAGTGTACGCACACATCCCCTCACACGTGTTGAAACTCTCGACCCCCAAAACGACTAACCCAAAGTAACAAACAAGTATGCAAAAAACACAAGTTTTTTTTGTTTTTACTGTTCGGTTTTGCATGGGCTATTTCATCCCGATGCTATCCAGGTCCTAGACGCCCCAGATACGGATGTCTACGATAGGGTGTTGGTGTCACATTAGAGAAGATACGGTGACGAAATTGATTATAGGCATCATCTAGAAGAGGGAAGTAGTTAAGAGTAACAACATGAATAAGAACAAGCTCCGATTGAGGCCGTTTAGAAAGCATTGAAAATCTCTTTGGTATCTAAGATGAAATTACTTCACTTTCTCACGATCTATATAAATTTTAGTGTACGCACACATCCCCTCACACGTGTTGAAACTCTCGATCCCCAAAACGACTAACCCAAAGTAACAAACAAGTATGCAAAAAACACAAGTTTTTTTTTTTTTACTGTTCGGTTTTGCATGGGCTATTTCATCCCGATGCTATCCAGGTCCTAGACGCCCCATACGGATGTCTACGATAGGGTGTTGGTGTCACATTAGAGAAGATACGGTGACGAAATTGATTATAGGCATCATCTAGAAGAGGGAAGTAGTTAAGAGTAACAACATGAATAAGAACAAGCTCCGATTGAGGCCGTTTAGAAAGCATTGAAAATCTCTTTGGGATCTAAGATGAAATTACTTCACTTTCTCACGATCTATATAAATTTTAGTGTACGCACACATCCCCTCACACGTGTTGAAACTCTCGACCCCCAAAACGACTAACCCAAAGTAACAAACAAGTATGCAAAAAACACAAGTTTTTTTTGTTTTTACTGTTCGGTTTTGCATGGGCTATTTCATCCCGATGCTATCCAGGTCCTAGACGCCCCAGATATGGATGTCTACGATAGGGTGTTGGTGTCACATTAGAGAAGATACGGTGACGAAATTGATTATAGGCATCATCTAGAAGAGGGAAGTAGTTAAGAGTAACAACATGAATAAGAACAAGCTCCGATTGAGGCCGTTTAGAAAGCATTGAAAATCTCTTTGGTATCTAAGATGAAATTACTTCACTTTCTCACGATCTATATAAATTTTAATGTACGCACACATCCCCTCACACGTGTTGAAACTCTCGACCCCCAAAACGACTAACCCAAAGTAACAAACAAGTATGCAAAAAACACAAGTTTTTTTTGTTTTTACTGTTCGGTTTTGCATGGGCTATTTCATCCCGATGCTATCCAGGTCCTAGACGCCCCAGATACGGATGTCTACGATAGGGTGTTGGTGTCACATTAGAGAAGATACGGTGACGAAATTGATTATAGGCATCATCTAGAAGAGGGAAGTAGTTAAGAGTAACAACATGAATAAGAACAAGCTCCGATTGAGGCCGTTTAGAAAGCATTGAAAATCTCTTTGGTATCTAAGATGAAATTACTTCACTTTCTCACGATCTATATAAATTTTAGTGTACGCACACATCCCCTCACACGTGTTGAAACTCTCGACCCCAAAACGACTAACCCAAAGTAACAAACAAGTATGCAAAAAACACAAGTTTTTTTTGTTTTTACTGTTCGGTTTTGCATGGGCTATTTCATCCCGATGCTATCCAGGTCCTAGACGCCCCAGATACGGATGTCTACGATAGGGTGTTGGTGTCACATTAGAGAAGATACGGTGACGAAATTGATTATAGGCATCATCTAGAAGAGGGAAGTAGTTAAGAGTAACAACATGAATAAGAACAAGCTCCGATTGAGGCCGTTTAGAAAGCATTGAAAATCTCTTTGGGATCTAAGATGAAATTACTTCACTTTCTCACGATCTATATAAATTTTAATGTACGCACACATCCCCTCACACGTGTTGAAACTCTCGACCCCCAAAACGACTAACCCAAAGTAACAAACAAGTATGCAAAAAACACAAGTTTTTTTTGTTTTTACTGTTCGGTTTTGCATGGGCTATTTCATCCCGATGCTATCCAGGTCCTAGACGCCCCTGATACGGATGTCTACGATAGGGTGTTGGTGTCACATTAGAGAAGATACGGTGACGAAATTGATTATAGGCATCATCTAGAAGAGGGAAGTAGTTAAGAGTAACAACATGAATAAGAACAAGCTCCGATTGAGGCCGTTTAGAAAGCATTGAAAATCTCTTTGGGATCTAAGATGAAATTACTTCACTTTCTCACGATCTATATAAATTTTAATGTACGCACACATCCCCTCACACGTGTTGAAACTCTCGACCCCCAAAACGACTAACCCAAAGTAACAAACAAGTATGCAAAAAACACAAGTTTTTTTTGTTTTTACTGTTCGGTTTTGCATGGGCTATTTCATCCCGATGCTATCCAGGTCCTAGACGCCCCAGATACGGATGTCTACGATAGGGTGTTGGTGTCACATTAGAGAAGATACGGTGACGAAATTGATTATAGGCATCATCTAGAAGAGAGAAGTAGTTAAGAGTAACAACATGAATAAGAACAAGCTCCGATTGAGGCCGTTTAGAAAGCATTGAAAATCTCTTTGGGATCTAAGATGAAATTACTTCACTTTCTCACGATCTATATAAATTTTAGTGTACGCACACATCCCCTCACACGTGTTGAAACTCTCGACCCCCAAAACGACTAACCCAAAGTAACAAACAAGTATGCAAAAAACACAAGTTTTTTTTGTTTTTACTGTTCGGTTTTGCATGGGCTATTTCATCCCGATGCTATCCAGGTCCTAGACGCCCCAGATACGGATGTCTACGATAGGGTGTTGGTGTCACATTAGAGAAGATACGGTGACGAAATTGATTATAGGCATCATCTAGAAGAGGGAAGTAGTTAAGAGTAACAACATGAATAAGAACAAGCTCCGATTGAGGCCGTTTAGAAAGCATTGAAAATCTCTTTGGTATCTAAGATGAAATTACTTCACTTTCTCACGATCTATATAAATTTTAGTGTACGCACACATCCCCTCACACGTGTTGAAACTCTCGATCCCCAAAACGACTAACCCAAAGTAACAAACAAGTATGCAAAAAACACAAGTTTTTTTGTTTTTACTGTTCGGTTTTGCATGGGCTATTTCATCCCGATGCTATCCAGGTCCTAGACGCCCCAGATACGGATGTCTACGATAGGGTGTTGGTGTCACATTAGAGAAGATACGGTGACGAAATTGATTATAGGCATCATCTAGAAGAGGGAAGTAGTTAAGAGTAACAACATGAATAAGAACAAGCTCCGATTGAGGCCGTTTAGAAAGCATTGAAAATCTCTTTGGGATCTAAGATGAAATTACTTCACTTTCTCACGATCTATATAAATTTTAATGTACGCACACATCCCCTCACACGTGTTGAAACTCTCGACCCCCAAAACGACTAACCCAAAGTAACAAACAAGTATGCAAAAAACACAAGTTTTTTTGTTTTTACTGTTCGGTTTTGCATGGGCTATTTCATCCCGATGCTATCCAGGTCCTAGACGCCCCAGATACGGATGTCTACGATAGGGTGTTGGTGTCACATTAGAGAAGATACGGTGACGAAATTGATTATAGGCATCATCTAGAAGAGGGAAGTAGTTAAGAGTAACAACATGAATAAGAACAAGCTCCGATTGAGGCCGTTTAGAAAGCATTGAAAATCTCTTTGGTATCTAAGATGAAATTACTTCACTTTCTCACGATCTATATAAATTTTAGTGTACGCACACATCCCCTCACACGTGTTGAAACTCTCGATCCCCAAAACGACTAACCCAAAGTAACAAACAAGTATGCAAAAAACACAAGTTTTTTTTGTTTTTACTGTTCGGTTTTGCATGGGCTATTTCATCCCGATGCTATCCAGGTCCTAGACGCCCCAGATACGGATGTCTACGATAGGGTGTTGGTGTCACATTAGAGAAGATACGGTGACGAAATTGATTATAGGCATCATCTAGAAGAGGGAAGTAGTTAAGAGTAACAACATGAATAAGAACAAGCTCCGATTGAGGCCGTTTAGAAAGCATTGAAAATCTCTTTGGGATCTAAGATGAAATTACTTCACTTTCTCACGATCTATATAAATTTTAATGTACGCACACATCCCCTCACACGTGTTGAAACTCTCGACCCCCAAAATGACTAACCCAAAGTAACAAACAAGTATGCAAAAAACACAAGTTTTTTTGTTTTTACTGTTCGGTTTTGCATGGGCTATTTCATCCCGATGCTATCCAGGTCCTAGACGCCCCAGATACGGATGTCTACGGTAGGGTGTTGGTGTCACATTAGAGAAGATACGGTGACGAAATTGATTATAGGCATCATCTAGAAGAGGGAAGTAGTTAAGAGTAACAACATGAATAAGAACAAGCTCCGATTGAGGCCGTTTAGAAAGCATTGAAAATCTCTTTGGTATCTAAGATGAAATTACTTCACTTTCTCACGATCTATATAAATTTTAGTGTACGCACACATCCCCTCACACGTGTTGAAACTCTCGACCCCCAAAACGACTAACCCAAAGTAACAAACAAGTATGCAAAAAACACAAGTTTTTTTTGTTTTTACTGTTCGGTTTTGCATGGGCTATTTCATCCCGATGCTATCCAGGTCCTAGACGCCCCAGATACGGATGTCTACGATAGGGTGTTGGTGTCACATTAGAGAAGATACGGTGACGAAATTGATTATAGGCATCATCTAGAAGAGGGAAGTAGTTAAGAGTAACAACATGAATAAGAACAAGCTCCGATTGAGGCCGTTTAGAAAGCATTGAAAATCTCTTTGGGATCTAAGATGAAATTACTTCACTTTCTCACGATCTATATAAATTTTAGTGTATGCACACATCCCCTCACACGTGTTGAAACTCTCGACCCCCAAAACGACTAACCCAAAGTAACAAACAAGTATGCAAAAAACACAAGTTTTTTTTGTTTTTACTGTTCGGTTTTGCATGGGCTATTTCATCCCGATGCTATCCAGGTCCTAGACGCCCCAGATATGGATGTCTACGATAGGGTGTTGGTGTCACATTAGAGAAGATACGGTGACGAAATTGATTATAGGCATCATCTAGAAGAGGGAAGTAGTTAAGAGTAACAACATGAATAAGAACAAGCTCCGATTGAGGCCGTTTAGAAAGCATTGAAAATCTCTTTGGGATCTAAGATGAAATTACTTCACTTTCTCACGATCTATATAAATTTTAATGTACGCACACATCCCCTCACACGTGTTGAAACTCTCGACCCCCAAAACGACTAACCCAAAGTAACAAACAAGTATGCAAAAAACACAAGTTTTTTTTGTTTTTACTGTTCGGTTTTGCATGGGCTATTTCATCCCGATGCTATCCAGGTCCTAGACGCCCCAGATACGGATGTCTACGGTAGGGTGTTGGTGTCACATTAGAGAAGATACGGTGACGAAATTGATTATAGGCATCATCTAGAAGAGGGAAGTAGTTAAGAGTAACAACATGAATAAGAACAAGCTCCGATTGAGGCCGTTTAGAAAGCATTGAAAATCTCTTTGGTATCTAAGATGAAATTACTTCACTTTCTCACGATCTATATAAATTTTAGTGTACGCACACATCCCCTCACACGTGTTGAAACTCTCGACCCCCAAAACGACTAACCCAAAGTAACAAACAAGTATGCAAAAAACACAAGTTTTTTTGTTTTTACTGTTCGGTTTTGCATGGGCTATTTCATCCCGATGCTATCCAGGTCCTAGACGCCCCAGATACGGATGTCTACGATAGGGTGTTGGTGTCACATTAGAGAAGATACGGTGACGAAATTGATTATAGGCATCATCTAGAAGAGGGAAGTAGTTAAGAGTAACAACATGAATAAGAACAAGCTCCGATTGAGGCCGTTTAGAAAGCATTGAAAATCTCTTTGGGATCTAAGATGAAATTACTTCACTTTCTCACGATCTATATAAATTTTAGTGTACGCACACATCCCCTCACACGTGTTGAAACTCTCGACCCCCAAAACGACTAACCCAAAGTAACAAACAAGTATGCAAAAAACACAAGTTTTTTTTTTTTACTGTTCGGTTTTGCATGGGCTATTTCATCCCGATGCTATCCAGGTCCTAGACGCCCCAGATACGGATGTCTACGATAGGGTGTTGGTGTCACATTAGAGAAGATACGGTGACGAAATTGATTATAGGCATCATCTAGAAGAGGGAAGTAGTTAAGAGTAACAACATGAATAAGAACAAGCTCCGATTGAGGCCGTTTAGAAAGCATTGAAAATCTCTTTGGGATCTAAGATGAAATTACTTCACTTTCTCACGATCTATATAAATTTTAGTGTACGCACACATCCCCTCACACGTGTTGAATCTCTCGACCCCCAAAACGACTAACCCAAAGTAACAAACAAGTATGCAAAAAACACAAGTTTTTTTTGTTTTTACTGTTCGGTTTTGCATGGGCTATTTCATCCCGATGCTATCCAGGTCCTAGACGCCCCAGATACGGATGTCTACGATAGGGTGTTGGTGTCACATTAGAGAAGATACGGTGACGAAATTGATTATAGGCATCATCTAGAAGAGGGAAGTAGTTAAGAGTAACAACATGAATAAGAACAAGCTCCGATTGAGGCCGTTTAGAAAGCATTGAAAATCTCTTTGGGATCTAAGATGAAATTACTTCACTTTCTCACGATCTATATAAATTTTAATGTACGCACACATCCCCTCACACGTGTTGAAACTCTCGACCCCCAAAACGACTAACCCAAAGTAACAAACAAGTATGCAAAAAACACAAGTTTTTTTTTGTTTTTACTGTTCGGTTTTGCATGGGTTATTTCATCCCGATGCTATCCAGGTCCTAGACGCCCCAGATACGGATGTCTACGATAGGGTGTTGGTGTCACATTAGAGAAGATACGGTGACGAAATTGATTATAGGCATCATCTAGAAGAGGGAAGTAGTTAAGAGTAACAACATGAATAAGAACAAGCTCCGATTGAGGCCGTTTAGAAAGCATTGAAAATCTCTTTGGGATCTAAGATGAAATTACTTCACTTTCTCACGATCTATATAAATTTTAATGTACGCACACATCCCCTCACACGTGTTGAAACTCTCGACCCCCAAAACGACTAACCCAAAGTAACAAACAAGTATGCAAAAAACACAAGTTTTTTTTGTTTTTACTGTTCGGTTTTGCATGGGCTATTTCATCCCGATGCTATCCAGGTCCTAGACGCCCCAGATACGGATGTCTACGATAGGGTGTTGGTGTCACATTAGAGAAGATACGGTGACGAAATTGATTATAGGCATCATCTAGAAGAGGGAAGTAGTTAAGAGTAACAACATGAATAAGAACAAGCTCCGATTGAGGCCGTTTAGAAAGCATTGAAAATCTCTTTGGTATCTAAGATGAAATTACTTCACTTTCTCACGATCTATATAAATTTTAGTGTACGCACACATCCCCTCACACGTGTTGAAACTCTCGATCCCCAAAACGACTAACCCAAAGTAACAAACAAGTATGCAAAAAACACAAGTTTTTTTTGTTTTTACTGTTCGGTTTTGCATGGGCTATTTCATCCCGATGCTATCCAGGTCCTAGACGCCCCAGATACGGATGTCTACGATAGGGTGTTGGTGTCACATTAGAGAAGATACGGTGACGAAATTGATTATAGGCATCATCTAGAAGAGGGAAGTAGTTAAGAGTAACAACATGAATAAGAACAAGCTCCGATTGAGGCCGTTTAGAAAGCATTGAAAATCTCTTTGGGATCTAAGATGAAATTACTTCACTTTCTCACGATCTATATAAATTTTAATGTACGCACACATCCCCTCACACGTGTTGAAACTCTCGACCCCCAAAATGACTAACCCAAAGTAACAAACAAGTATGCAAAAAACACAAGTTTTTTTTGTTTTTACTGTTCGGTTTTGCATGGGCTATTTCATCCCGATGCTATCCAGGTCCTAGACGCCCCAGATACGGATGTCTACGATAGGGTGTTGGTGTCACATTAGAGAAGATACGGTGACGAAATTGATTATAGGCATCATCTAGAAGAGGGAAGTAGTTAAGAGTAACAACATGAATAAGAACAAGCTCCGATTGAGGCCGTTTAGAAAGCATTGAAAATCTCTTTGGTATCTAAGATGAAATTACTTCACTTTCTCACGATCTATATAAATTTTAGTGTACGCACACATCCCCTCACACGTGTTGAAACTCTCGACCCCAAAACGACTAACCCAAAGTAACAAACAAGTATGCAAAAAACACAAGTTTTTTTTGTTTTTACTGTTCGGTTTTGCATGGGCTATTTCATCCCGATGCTATCCAGGTCCTAGACGCCCCAGATACGGATGTCTACGATAGGGTGTTGGTGTCACATTAGAGAAGATACGGTGACGAAATTGATTATAGGCATCATCTAGAAGAGGGAAGTAGTTAAGAGTAACAACATGAATAAGAACAAGCTCCGATTGAGGCCGTTTAGAAAGCATTGAAAATCTCTTTGGGATCTAAGATGAAATTACTTCACTTTCTCACGATCTATATAAATTTTAATGTACGCACACATCCCCTCACACGTGTTGAAACTCTCGACCCCCAAAACGACTAACCCAAAGTAACAAACAAGTATGCAAAAAACACAAGTTTTTTTTGTTTTTACTGTTCGGTTTTGCATGGGCTATTTCATCCCGATGCTATCCAGGTCCTAGACGCCCCAGATACGGATGTCTACGATAGGGTGTTGGTGTCACATTAGAGAAGATACGGTGACGAAATTGATTATAGGCATCATCTAGAAGAGGGAAGTAGTTAAGAATAACAACATGAATAAGAACAAGCTCCGATTGAGGCCGTTTAGAAAGCATTGAAAATCTCTTTGGTATCTAAGATGAAATTACTTCACTTTCTCACGATCTATATAAATTTTAGTGTACGCACACATCCCCTCACACGTGTTGAAACTCTCGATCCCCAAAACGACTAACCCAAAGTAACAAACAAGTATGCAAAAAACACAAGTTTTTTTTTTTTTACTGTTCGGTTTTGCATGGGCTATTTCATCCCGATGCTATCCAGGTCCTAGACGCCCCAGATACGGATGTCTACGATAGGGTGTTGGTGTCACATTAGAGAAGATACGGTGACGAAATTGATTATAGGCATCATCTAGAAGAGGGAAGTAGTTAAGAGTAACAACATGAATAAGAACAAGCTCCGATTGAGGCCGTTTAGAAAGCATTGAAAATCTCTTTGGGATCTAAGATGAAATTACTTCACTTTCTCACGATCTATATAAATTTTAATGTACGCACACATCCCCTCACACGTGTTGAAACTCTCGACCCCCAAAACGACTAACCCAAAGTAACAAACAAGTATGCAAAAAACACAAGTTTTTTTTGTTTTTACTGTTCGGTTTTGCATGGGCTATTTCATCCCGATGCTATCCAGGTCCTAGACGCCCCAGATACGGATGTCTACGATAGGGTGTTGGTGTCACATTAGAGAAGATACGGTGACGAAATTGATTATAGGCATCATCTAGAAGAGGGAAGTAGTTAAGAGTAACAACATGAATAAGAACAAGCTCCGATTGAGGCCGTTTAGAAAGCATTGAAAATCTCTTTGGTATCTAAGATGAAATTACTTCACTTTCTCACGATCTATATAAATTTTAGTGTACGCACACATCCCCTCACACGTGTTGAAACTCTCGACCCCCAAAACGACTAACCCAAAGTAACAAACAAGTATGCAAAAAACACAAGTTTTTTTGTTTTTACTGTTCGGTTTTGCATGGGCTATTTCATCCCGATGCTATCCAGGTCCTAGACGCCCCAGATACGGATGTCTACGATAGGGTGTTGGTGTCACATTAGAGAAGATACGGTGACGAAATTGATTATAGGCATCATCTAGAAGAGGGAAGTAGTTAAGAGTAACAACATGAATAAGAACAAGCTCCGATTGAGGCCGTTTAGAAAGCATTGAAAATCTCTTTGGGATCTAAGATGAAATTACTTCACTTTCTCACGATCTATATAAATTTTAGTGTACGCACACATCCCCTCACACGTGTTGAAACTCTCGACCCCCAAAACGACTAACCCAAAGTAACAAACAAGTATGCAAAAAACACAAGTTTTTTTTGTTTTTACTGTTCGGTTTTGCATGGGCTATTTCATCCCGATGCTATCCAGGTCCTAGACGCCCCAGATACGGATGTCTACGATAGGGTGTTGGTGTCACATTAGAGAAGATACGGTGACGAAATTGATTATAGGCATCATCTAGAAGAGGGAAGTAGTTAAGAGTAACAACATGAATAAGAACAAGCTCCGATTGAGGCCGTTTAGAAAGCATTGAAAATCTCTTTGGTATCTAAGATGAAATTACTTCACTTTCTCACGATCTATATAAATTTTAGTGTACGCACACATCCCCTCACACGTGTTGAAACTCTCGACCCCCAAAACGACTAACCCAAAGTAACAAACAAGTATGCAAAAAACACAAGTTTTTTTTGTTTTTACTGTTCGGTTTTGCATGGGCTATTTCATCCCGATGCTATCCAGGTCCTAGACGCCCCGGATACGGATGTCTACGATAGGGTGTTGGTGTCACATTAGAGAAGATACGGTGACGAAATTGATTATAGGCATCATCTAGAAGAGGGAAGTAGTTAAGAGTAACAACATGAATAAGAACAAGCTCCGATTGAGGCCGTTTAGAAAGCATTGAAAATCTCTTTGGGATCTAAGATGAAATTACTTCACTTTCTCACGATCTATATAAATTTTAATGTACACACACATCCCCTCACACGTGTTGAAACTCTCGACCCCCAAAACGACTAACCCAAAGTAACAAACAAGTATGCAAAAAACACAAGTTTTTTTTGTTTTTACTGTTCGGTTTTGCATGGGCTATTTCATCCCGATGCTATCCAGGTCCTAGACGCCCCTGATACGGATGTCTACGATAGGGTGTTGGTGTCACATTAGAGAAGATACGGTGACGAAATTGATTATAGGCATCATCTAGAAGAGGGAAGTAGTTAAGAGTAACAACATGAATAAGAACAAGCTCCGATTGAGGCCGTTTAGAAAGCATTGAAAATCTCTTTGGGATCTAAGATGAAATTACTTCACTTTCTCACGATCTATATAAATTTTAGTGTACGCACACATCCCCTCACACGTGTTGAAACTCTCGACCCCCAAAACGACTAACCCAAAGTAACAAACAAGTATGCAAAAAACACAAGTTTTTTTTGTTTTTACTGTTCGGTTTTGCATGGGCTATTTCATCCCGATGCTATCCAGGTCCTAGACGCCCCAGATACGGATGTCTACGATAGGGTGTTGGTGTCACATTAGAGAAGATACGGTGACGAAATTGATTATAGGCATCATCTAGAAGAGGGAAGTAGTTAAGAGTAACAACATGAATAAGAACAAGCTCCGATTGAGGCCGTTTAGAAAGCATTGAAAATCTCTTTGGGATCTAAGATGAAATTACTTCACTTTCTCACGATCTATATAAATTTTAATGTACGCACACATCCCCTCACACGTGTTGAAACTCTCGACCCCCAAAACGACTAACCCAAAGTAACAAACAAGTATGCAAAAAACACAAGTTTTTTTTGTTTTTACTGTTCGGTTTTGCATGGGCTATTTCATCCCGATGCTATCCAGGTCCTAGACGCCCCAGATACGGATGTCTACGATAGGGTGTTGGTGTCACATTAGAGAAGATACGGTGACGAAATTGATTATAGGCATCATCTAGAAGAGGGAAGTAGTTAAGAGTAACAACATGAATAAGAACAAGCTCCGATTGAGGCCGTTTAGAAAGCATTGAAAATCTCTTTGGTATCTAAGATGAAATTACTTCACTTTCTCACGATCTATATAAATTTTAGTGTACGCACACATCCCCTCACACGTGTTGAAACTCTCGACCCCCAAAACGACTAACCCAAAGTAACAAACAAGTATGCAAAAAACACAAGTTTTTTTTGTTTTTACTGTTCGGTTTTGCATGGGCTATTTCATCCCGATGCTATCCAGGTCCTAGACGCCCCAGATACGGATGTCTACGATAGGGTGTTGGTGTCACATTAGAGAAGATACGGTGACGAAATTGATTATAGGCATCATCTAGAAGAGGGAAGTAGTTAAGAGTAACAACATGAATAAGAACAAGCTCCGATTGAGGCCGTTTAGAAAGCATTGAAAATCTCTTTGGGATCTAAGATGAAATTACTTCACTTTCTCACGATCTATATAAATTTTAATGTACGCACACATCCCCTCACACGTGTTGAAACTCTCGACCCCCAAAACGACTAACCCAAAGTAACAAACAAGTATGCAAAAAACACAAGTTTTTTTTGTTTTTACTATTCGGTTTTGCATGGGCTATTTCATCCCGATGCTATCCAGGTCCTAGACGCCCCAGATACGGATGTCTACGATAGGGTGTTGGTGTCACATTAGAGAAGATACGGTGACGAAATTGATTATAGGCATCATCTAGAAGAGGGAAGTAGTTAAGAGTAACAACATGAATAAGAACAAGCTCCGATTGAGGCCGTTTAGAAAGCATTGAAAATCTCTTTGGTATCTAAGATGAAATTACTTCACTTTCTCACGATCTATATAAATTTTAGTGTACGCACACATCCCCTCACACGTGTTGAAACTCTCGACCCCAAAACGACTAACCCAAAGTAACAAACAAGTATGCAAAAAACACAAGTTTTTTTTGTTTTTACTGTTCGGTTTTGCATGGGCTATTTCATCCCGATGCTATCCAGGTCCTAGACGCCCCAGATACGGATGTCTACGATAGGGTGTTGGTGTCACATTAGAGAAGATACGGTGACGAAATTGATTATAGGCATCATCTAGAAGAGGGAAGTAGTTAAGAGTAACAACATGAATAAGAACAAGCTCCGATTGAGGCCGTTTAGAAAGCATTGAAAATCTCTTTGGGATCTAAGATGAAATTACTTCACTTTCTCACGATCTATATAAATTTTAATGTACGCACACATCCCCTCACACGTGTTGAAACTCTCGACCCCCAAAACGACTAACCCAAAGTAACAAACAAGTATGCAAAAAACACAAGTTTTTTTTGTTTTTACTGTTCGGTTTTGCATGGGCTATTTCATCCCGATGCTATCCAGGTCCTAGACGCCCCAGATACGGATGTCTACGGTAGGGTGTTGGTGTCACATTAGAGAAGATACGGTGACGAAATTGATTATAGGCATCATCTAGAAGAGGGAAGTAGTTAAGAGTAACAACATGAATAAGAACAAGCTCCGATTGAGGCCGTTTAGAAAGCATTGAAAATCTCTTTGGTATCTAAGATGAAATTACTTCACTTTCTCACGATCTATATAAATTTTAGTGTACGCACACATCCCCTCACACGTGTTGAAACTCTCGACCCCCAAAACGACTAACCCAAAGTAACAAACAAGTATGCAAAAAACACAAGTTTTTTTTGTTTTTACTGTTCGGTTTTGCATGGGCTATTTCATCCCGATGCTATCCAGGTCCTAGACGCCCCAGATACGGATGTCTACGATAGGGTGTTGGTGTCACATTAGAGAAGATACGGTGACGAAATTGATTATAGGCATCATCTAGAAGAGGGAAGTAGTTAAGAGTAACAACATGAATAAGAACAAGCTCCGATTGAGGCCGTTTAGAAAGCATTGAAAATCTCTTTGGGATCTAAGATGAAATTACTTCACTTTCTCACGATCTATATAAATTTTAGTGTACGCACACATCCCCTCACACGTGTTGAAACTCTCGACCCCCAAAACGACTAACCCAAAGTAACAAACAAGTATGCAAAAAACACAAGTTTTTTTTGTTTTTACTGTTCGGTTTTGCATGGGCTATTTCATCCCGATGCTATCCAGGTCCTAGACGCCCCAGATACGGATGTCTACGATAGGGTGTTGGTGTCACATTAGAGAAGATACGGTGACGAAATTGATTATAGGCATCATCTAGAAGAGGGAAGTAGTTAAGAGTAACAACATGAATAAGAACAAGCTCCGATTGAGGCCGTTTAGAAAGCATTGAAAATCTCTTTGGTATCTAAGATGAAATTACTTCACTTTCTCACGATCTATATAAATTTTAGTGTACGCACACATCCCCTCACACGTGTTGAAACTCTCGACCCCCAAAACGACTAACCCAAAGTAACAAACAAGTATGCAAAAAACACAAGTTTTTTTGTTTTTACTGTTCGGTTTTGCATGGGCTATTTCATCCCGATGCTATCCAGGTCCTAGACGCCCCAGATACGGATGTCTACGATAGGGTGTTGGTGTCACATTAGAGAAGATACGGTGACGAAATTGATTATAGGCATCATCTAGAAGAGGGAAGTAGTTAAGAGTAACAACATGAATAAGAACAAGCTCCGATTGAGGCCGTTTAGAAAGCATTGAAAATCTCTTTGGGATCTAAGATGAAATTACTTCACTTTCTCACGATCTATATAAATTTTAATGTACGCACACATCCCCTCACACGTGTTGAAACTCTCGACCCCCAAAACGACTAACCCAAAGTAACAAACAAGTATGCAAAAAACACAAGTTTTTTTTTGTTTTTACTGTTCGGTTTTGCATGGGCTATTTCATCCCGATGCTATCCAGGTCCTAGACGCCCCAGATACGGATGTCTACGATAGGGTGTTGGTGTCACATTAGAGAAGATACGGTGACGAAATTGATTATAGGCATCATCTAGAAGAGGGAAGTAGTTAAGAGTAACAACATGAATAAGAACAAGCTCCGATTGAGGCCGTTTAGAAAGCATTGAAAATCTCTTTGGGATCTAAGATGAAATTACTTCACTTTCTCACGATCTATATAAATTTTAGTGTACGCACACATCCCCTCACACGTGTTGAAACTCTCGACCCCCAAAACGACTAACCCAAAGTAACAAACAAGTATGCAAAAAACACAAGTTTTTTTTGTTTTTACTGTTCGGTTTTGCATGGGCTATTTCATCCCGATGCTATCCAGGTCCTAGACGCCCCAGATACGGATGTCTACGATAGGGTGTTGGTGTCACATTAGAGAAGATACGGTGACGAAATTGATTATAGGCATCATCTAGAAGAGGGAAGTAGTTAAGAGTAACAACATGAATAAGAACGAGCTCCGATTGAGGCCGTTTAGAAAGCATTGAAAATCTCTTGGGGATCTAAGATGAAATTACTTCACTTTCTCACGATCTATATAAATTTTAATGTACGCACACATCCCCTCACACGTGTTGAAACTCTCGACCCCCAAAACGACTAACCCAAAGTAACAAACAAGTATGCAAAAAACACAAGTTTTTTTTTGTTTTTACTGTTCGGTTTTGCATGGGCTATTTCATCCCGATGCTATCCAGGTCCTAGACGCCCCAGATACGGATGTCTACGATAGGGTGTTGGTGTCACATTAGAGAAGATACGGTGATGAAATTGATTATAGGCATCATCTAGAAGAGGGAAGTAGTTAAGAGTAACAACATGAATAAGAACAAGCTCCGATTGAGGCCGTTTAGAAAGCATTGAAAATCTCTTTGGGATCTAAGATGAAATTACTTCACTTTCTCACGATCTATATAAATTTTAGTGTACGCACACATCCCCTCACACGTGTTGAAACTCTCGACCCCCAAAACGACTAACCCAAAGTAACAAACAAGTATGCAAAAAACACAAGTTTTTTTGTTTTTACTGTTCGGTTTTGCATGGGCTATTTCATCCCGATGCTATCCAGGTCCTAGACGCCCCAGATACGGATGTCTACGATAGGGTGTTGGTGTCACATTAGAGAAGATACGGTGACGAAATTGATTATAGGCATCATCTAGAAGAGGGAAGTAGTTAAGAGTAACAACATGAATAAGAACAAGCTCCGATTGAGGCCGTTTAGAAAGCATTGAAAATCTCTTTGGGATCTAAGATGAAATTACTTCACTTTCTCACGATCTATATAAATTTTAGTGTACGCACACATCCCCTCACACGTGTTGAAACTCTCGACCCCCAAAACGACTAACCCAAAGTAACAAACAAGTATGCAAAAAACACAAGTTTTTTTTGTTTTTACTGTTCGGTTTTGCATGGGCTATTTCATCCCGATGCTATCCAGGTCCTAGACGCCCCAGATACGGATGTCTACGATAGGGTGTTGGTGTCACATTAGAGAAGATACGGTGACGAAATTGATTATAGGCATCATCTAGAAGAGGGAAGTAGTTAAGAGTAACAACATGAATAAGAACAAGCTCCGATTGAGGCCGTTTAGAAAGCATTGAAAATCTCTTGGGGATCTAAGATGAAATTACTTCACTTTCTCACGATCTATATAAATTTTAATGTACGCACACATCCCCTCACACGTGTTGAAACTCTCGACCCCCAAAACGACTAACCCAAAGTAACAAACAAGTATGCAAAAAACACAAGTTTTTTTTTGTTTTTACTGTTCGGTTTTGCATGGGCTATTTCATCCCGATGCTATCCAGGTCCTAGACGCCCCAGATACGGATGTCTACGGTAGGGTGTTGGTGTCACATTAGAGAAGATACGGTGACGAAATTGATTATAGGCATCATCTAGAAGAGGGAAGTAGTTAAGAGTAACAACATGAATAAGAACAAGCTCCGATTGAGGCCGTTTAGAAAGCATTGAAAATCTCTTTGGGATCTAAGATGAAATTACTTCACTTTCTCACGATCTATATAAATTTTAGTGTACACACACATCCCCTCACACGTGTTGAAACTCTCGACCCCCAAAACGACTAACCCAAAGTAACAAACAAGTATGCAAAAAACACAAGTTTTTTTTTTGTTTTTACTGTTCGGTTTTGCATGGGTTATTTCATCCCGATGCTATCCAGGTCCTAGACGCCCCAGATACGGATGTCTACGATAGGGTGTTGGTGTCACATTAGAGAAGATACGGTGACGAAATTGATTATAGGCATCATCTAGAAGAGGGAAGTAGTTAAGAGTAACAACATGAATAAGAACAAGCTCCGATTGAGGCCGTTTAGAAAGCATTGAAAATCTCTTTGGGATCTAAGATGAAATTACTTCACTTTCTCACGATCTATATAAATTTTAGTGTACGCACACATCCCCTCACACGTGTTGAAACTCTCGACCCCCAAAACGACTAACCCAAAGTAACAAACAAGTATGCAAAAAACACAAGTTTTTTTGTTTTTACTGTTCGGTTTTGCATGGGCTATTTCATCCCGATGCTATCCAGGTCCTAGACGCCCCAGATACGGATGTCTACGATAGGGTGTTGGTGTCACATTAGAGAAGATACGGTGACGAAATTGATTATAGGCATCATCTAGAAGAGGGAAGTAGTTAAGAGTAACAACATGAATAAGAACGAGCTCCGATTGAGGCCGTTTAGAAAGCATTGAAAATCTCTTGGGGATCTAAGATGAAATTACTTCACTTTCTCACGATCTATATAAATTTTAATGTACGCACACATCCCCTCACACGTGTTGAAACTCTCGACCCCCAAAATGACTAACCCAAAGTAACAAACAAGTATGCAAAAAACACAAGTTTTTTTTGTTTTTACTGTTCGGTTTTGCATGGGCTATTTCATCCCGATGCTATCCAGGTCCTAGACGCCCCAGATACGGATGTCTACGATAGGGTGTTGGTGTCACATTAGAGAAGATACGGTGACGAAATTGATTATAGGCATCATCTAGAAGAGGGAAGTAGTTAAGAGTAACAACATGAATAAGAACAAGCTCCGATTGAGGCCGTTTAGAAAGCATTGAAAATCTCTTTGGGATCTAAGATGAAATTACTTCACTTTCTCACGATCTATATAAATTTTAGTGTACGCACACATCCCCTCACACGTGTTGAAACTCTCGACCCCCAAAACGACTAACCCAAAGTAACAAACAAGTATGCAAAAAACACAAGTTTTTTTTGTTTTTACTGTTCGGTTTTGCATGGGCTATTTCATCCCGATGCTATCCAGGTCCTAGACGCCCCAGATACGGATGTCTACGATAGGGTGTTGGTGTCACATTAGAGAAGATACGGTGACGAAATTGATTATAGGCATCATCTAGAAGAGGGAAGTAGTTAAGAGTAACAACATGAATAAGAACGAGCTCCGATTGAGGCCGTTTAGAAAGCATTGAAAATCTCTTGGGGATCTAAGATGAAATTACTTCACTTTCTCACGATCTATATAAATTTTAATGTACGCACACATCCCCTCACACGTGTTGAAACTCTCGACCCCCAAAATGACTAACCCAAAGTAACAAACAAGTATGCAAAAAACACAAGTTTTTTTTGTTTTTACTGTTCGGTTTTGCATGGGCTATTTCATCCCGATGCTATCCAGGTCCTAGACGCCCCAGATACGGATGTCTACGATAGGGTGTTGGTGTCACATTAGAGAAGATACGGTGACGAAATTGATTATAGGCATCATCTAGAAGAGGGAAGTAGTTAAGAGTAACAACATGAATAAGAACAAGCTCCGATTGAGGCCGTTTAGAAAGCATTGAAAATCTCTTTGGGATCTAAGATGAAATTACTTCACTTTCTCACGATCTATATAAATTTTAGTGTACGCACACATCCCCTCACACGTGTTGAAACTCTCGACCCCCAAAACGACTAACCCAAAGTAACAAACAAGTATGCAAAAAACACAAGTTTTTTTTGTTTTTACTGTTCGGTTTTGCATGGGCTATTTCATCCCGATGCTATCCAGGTCCTAGACGCCCCAGATACGGATGTCTACGATAGGGTGTTGGTGTCACATTAGAGAAGATACGGTGACGAAATTGATTATAGGCATCATCTAGAAGAGGGAAGTAGTTAAGAGTAACAACATGAATAAGAACAAGCTCCGATTGAGGCCGTTTAGAAAGCATTGAAAATCTCTTTGGGATCTAAGATGAAATTACTTCACTTTCTCACGATCTATATAAATTTTAATGTACGCACACATCCCCTCACACGTGTTGAAACTCTCGACCCCCAAAACGACTAACCCAAAGTAACAAACAAGTATGCAAAAAACACAAGTTTTTTTTGTTTTTACTGTTCGGTTTTGCATGGGCTATTTCATCCCGATGCTATCCAGGTCCTAGACGCCCCAGATACGGATGTCTACGATAGGGTATTGGTGTCACATTAGAGAAGATACGGTGACGAAATTGATTATAGGCATCATCTAGAAGAGGGAAGTAGTTAAGAGTAACAACATGAATAAGACCAAGCTCCGATTGAGGCCGTTTAGAAAGCATTGAAAATCTCTTTGGGATCTAAGATGAAATTACTTCACTTTCTCACGATCTATATAAATTTTAGTGTACGCACACATCCCCTCACACGTGTTGAAACTCTCGACCCCCAAAACGACTAACCCAAAGTAACAAACAAGTATGCAAAAAACACAAGTTTTTTTGTTTTTACTGTTCGGTTTTGCATGGGCTATTTCATCCCGATGCTATCCAGGTCCTAGACGCCCCAGATACGGATGTCTACGGTAGGGTGTTGGTGTCACATTAGAGAAGATACGGTGACGAAATTGATTATAGGCATCATCTAGAAGAGGGAAGTAGTTAAGAGTAACAACATGAATAAGAACAAGCTCCGATTGAGGCCGTTTAGAAAGCATTGAAAATCTCTTTGGGATCTAAGATGAAATTACTTCACTTTCTCACGATCTATATAAATTTTAGTGTACGCACACATCCCCTCACACGTGTTGAAACTCTCGACCCCCAAAACGACTAACCCAAAGTAACAAACAAGTATGCAAAAAACACAAGTTTTTTTGTTTTTACTGTTCGGTTTTGCATGGGCTATTTCATCCCGATGCTATCCAGGTCCTAGACGCCCCAGATACGGATGTCTACGATAGGGTGTTGGTGTCACATTAGAGAAGATACGGTGACGAAATTGATTATAGGCATCATCTAGAAGAGGGAAGTAGTTAAGAGTAACAACATGAATAAGAACAAGCTCCGATTGAGGCCGTTTAGAAAGCATTGAAAATCTCTTGGGGATCTAAGATGAAATTACTTCACTTTCTCACGATCTATATAAATTTTAATGTACGCACACATCCCCTCACACGTGTTGAAACTCTCGACCCCCAAAACGACTAACCCAAAGTAACAAACAAGTATGCAAAAAACACAAGTTTTTTTTTGTTTTTACTGTTCGGTTTTGCATGGGCTATTTCATCCCGATGCTATCCAGGTCCTAGACGCCCCAGATACGGATGTCTACGGTAGGGTGTTGGTGTCACATTAGAGAAGATACGGTGACGAAATTGATTATAGGCATCATCTAGAAGAGGGAAGTAGTTAAGAGTAACAACATGAATAAGAACAAGCTCCGATTGAGGCCGTTTAGAAAGCATTGAAAATCTCTTTGGGATCTAAGATGAAATTACTTCACTTTCTCACGATCTATATAAATTTTAGTGTACGCACACATCCCCTCACACGTGTTGAAACTCTCGACCCCCAAAACGACTAACCCAAAGTAACAAACAAGTATGCAAAAAACACAAGTTTTTTTTGTTTTTACTGTTCGGTTTTGCATGGGCTATTTCATCCCGATGCTATCCAGGTCCTAGACGCCCCAGATACGGATGTCTACGATAGGGTGTTGGTGTCACATTAGAGAAGATACGGTGACGAAATTGATTATAGGCATCATCTAGAAGAGGGAAGTAGTTAAGAGTAACAACATGAATAAGAACAAGCTCCGATTGAGGCCGTTTAGAAAGCATTGAAAATCTCTTGGGGATCTAAGATGAAATTACTTCACTTTCTCACGATCTATATAAATTTTAATGTACGCACACATCCCCTCACACGTGTTGAAACTCTCGACCCCCAAAACGACTAACCCAAAGTAACAAACAAGTATGCAAAAAACACAAGTTTTTTTTGTTTTTACTGTTCGGTTTTGCATGGGCTATTTCATCCCGATGCTATCCAGGTCCTAGACGCCCCAGATACGGATGTCTACGATAGGGTGTTGGTGTCACATTAGAGAAGATACGGTGACGAAATTGATTATAGGCATCATCTAGAAGAGGGAAGTAGTTAAGAGTAACAACATGAATAAGAACAAGCTCCGATTGAGGCCGTTTAGAAAGCATTGAAAATCTCTTTGGGATCTAAGATGAAATTACTTCACTTTCTCACGATCTATATAAATTTTAGTGTACGCACACATCCCCTCACACGTGTTGAAACTCTCGACCCCCAAAACGACTAACCCAAAGTAACAAACAAGTATGCAAAAAACACAAGTTTTTTTTGTTTTTACTGTTCGGTTTTGCATGGGCTATTTCATCCCGATGCTATCCAGGTCCTAGACGCCCCAGATAAGGATGTCTACGATAGGGTGTTGGTGTCACATTAGAGAAGATACGGTGACGAAATTGATTATAGGCATCATCTAGAAGAGGGAAGTAGTTAAGAGTAACAACATGAATAAGAACAAGCTCCGATTGAGGCCGTTTAGAAAGCATTGAAAATCTCTTTGGGATCTAAGATGAAATTACTTCACTTTCTCACGATCTATATAAATTTTAGTGTACGCACACATCCCCTCACACGTGTTGAAACTCTCGACCCCCAAAACGACTAACCCAAAGTAACAAACAAGTATGCAAAAAACACAAGTTTTTTTTGTTTTTACTGTTCGGTTTTGCATGGGCTATTTCATCCCGATGCTATCCAGGTCCTAGACGCCCCAGATACGGATGTCTACGATAGGGTGTTGGTGTCACATTAGAGAAGATACGGTGACGAAATTGATTATAGGCATCATCTAGAAGAGGGAAGTAGTTAAGAGTAACAACATGAATAAGAACAAGCTCCGATTGAGGCCGTTTAGAAAGCATTGAAAATCTCTTTGGGATCTAAGATGAAATTACTTCACTTTCTCATGATCTATATAAATTTTAATGTACGCACACATCCCCTCACACGTGTTGAAACTCTCGACCCCCAAAACGACTAACCCAAAGTAACAAACAAGTATGCAAAAAACACAAGTTTTTTTTTGTTTTTACTGTTCGGTTTTGCATGGGCTATTTCATCCCGATGCTATCCAGGTCCTAGACGCCCCAGATACGGATGTCTACGGTAGGGTGTTGGTGTCACATTAGAGAAGATACGGTGACGAAATTGATTATAGGCATCATCTAGAAGAGGGAAGTAGTTAAGAGTAACAACATGAATAAGAACAAGCTCCGATTGAGGCCGTTTAGAAAGCATTGAAAATCTCTTTGGGATCTAAGATGAAATTACTTCACTTTCTCACGATCTATATAAATTTTAGTGTACGCACACATCCCCTCACACGTGTTGAAACTCTCGACCCCCAAAACGACTAACCCAAAGTAACAAACAAGTATGCAAAAAACACAAGTTTTTTTTGTTTTTACTGTTCGGTTTTGCATGGGCTATTTCATCCCGATGCTATCCAGGTCCTAGACGCCCCAGATACGGATGTCTATGATAGGGTGTTGGTGTCACATTAGAGAAGATACGGTGACGAAATTGATTATAGGCATCATCTAGAAGAGGGAAGTAGTTAAGAGTAACAACATGAATAAGAACAAGCTCCGATTGAGGCCGTTTAGAAAGCATTGAAAATCTCTTGGGGATCTAAGATGAAATTACTTCACTTTCTCACGATCTATATAAATTTTAATGTACGCACACATCCCCTCACACGTGTTGAAACTCTCGACCCCCAAAACGACTAACCCAAAGTAACAAACAAGTATGCAAAAAACACAAGTTTTTTTTTGTTTTTACTGTTCGGTTTTGCATGGGCTATTTCATCCCGATGCTATCCAGGTCCTAGACGCCCCAGATACGGATGTCTACGATAGGGTGTTGGTGTCACATTAGAGAAGATACGGTGACGAAATTGATTATAGGCATCATCTAGAAGAGGGAAGTAGTTAAGAGTAACAACATGAATAAGAACAAGCTCCGATTGAGGCCGTTTAGAAAGCATTGAAAATCTCTTTGGGATCTAAGATGAAATTACTTCACTTTCTCACGATCTATATAAATTTTAGTGTACGCACACATCCCCTCACACGTGTTGAAACTCTCGACCCCCAAAACGACTAACCCAAAGTAACAAACAAGTATGCAAAAAACACAAGTTTTTTTTTGTTTTTACTGTTCGGTTTTGCATGGGTTATTTCATCCCGATGCTATCCAGGTCCTAGACGCCCCAGATACGGATGTCTACGATAGGGTGTTGGTGTCACATTAGAGAAGATACGGTGACGAAATTGATTATAGGCATCATCTAGAAGAGGGAAGTAGTTAAGAGTAACAACATGAATAAGAACAAGCTCCGATTGAGGCCGTTTAGAAAGCATTGAAAATCTCTTTGGGATCTAAGATGAAATTACTTCACTTTCTCACGATCTATATAAATTTTAGTGTACGCACACATCCCCTCACACGTGTTGAAACTCTCGACCCCCAAAACGACTAACCCAAAGTAACAAACAAGTATGCAAAAAACACAAGTTTTTTTTGTTTTTACTGTTCGGTTTTGCATGGGCTATTTCATCCCGATGCTATCCAGGTCCTAGACGCCCCAGATACGGATGTCTACGATAGGGTGTTGGTGTCACATTAGAGAAGATACGGTGACGAAATTGATTATAGGCATCATCTAGAAGAGGGAAGTAGTTAAGAGTAACAACATGAATAAGAACAAGCTCCGATTGAGGCCGTTTAGAAAGCATTGAAAATCTCTTTGGGATCTAAGATGAAATTACTTCACTTTCTCACGATCTATATAAATTTTAATGTACGCACACATCCCCTCACACGTGTTGAAACTCTCGACCCCCAAAACGACTAACCCAAAGTAACAAACAAGTATGCAAAAAACACAAGTTTTTTTTTGTTTTTACTGTTCGGTTTTGCATGGGCTATTTCATCCCGATGCTATCCAGGTCCTAGACGCCCCAGATACGGATGTCTACGATAGGGTGTTGGTGTCACATTAGAGAAGATACGGTGACGAAATTGATTATAGGCATCATCTAGAAGAGGGAAGTAGTTAAGAGTAACAACATGAATAAGAACAAGCTCCGATTGAGGCCGTTTAGAAAGCATTGAAAATCTCTTTGGGATCTAAGATGAAATTACTTCACTTTCTCACGATCTATATAAATTTTAGTGTACGCACACATCCCCTCACACGTGTTGAAACTCTCGACCCCCAAAACGACTAACCCAAAGTAACAAACAAGTATGCAAAAAACACAAGTTTTTTTGTTTTTACTGTTCGGTTTTGCATGGGCTATTTCATCCCGATGCTATCCAGGTCCTAGACGCCCCAGATACGGATGTCTACGATAGGGTGTTGGTGTCACATTAGAGAAGATACGGTGACGAAATTGATTATAGGCATCATCTAGAAGAGGGAAGTAGTTAAGAGTAACAACATGAATAAGAACGAGCTCCGATTGAGGCCGTTTAGAAAGCATTGAAAATCTCTTGGGGATCTAAGATGAAATTACTTCACTTTCTCACGATCTATATAAATTTTAATGTACGCACACATCCCCTCACACGTGTTGAAACTCTCGACCCCCAAAACGACTAACCCAAAGTAACAAACAAGTATGCAAAAAACACAAGTTTTTTTTGTTTTTACTGTTCGGTTTTGCATGGGCTATTTCATCCCGATGCTATCCAGGTCCTAGACGCCCCAGATACGGATGTCTGGTTGGTGTCACATTAGA
This sequence comes from Lolium multiflorum, assembly GCA_030979885.1. NCBI lineage: Eukaryota > Viridiplantae > Streptophyta > Magnoliopsida > Poales > Poaceae > Lolium > Lolium multiflorum. The sequence goes on from CM061750.1 coordinate 64,644,123, forward strand.
GAAGATACGGTGACGAAATTGATTATAGGCATCATCTAGAAGAGGGAAGTAGTTAAGAGTAACAACATGAATAAGAACAAGCTCCGATTGAGGCCGTTTAGAAAGCATTGAAAATCTCTTTGGGATCTAAGATGAAATTACTTCACTTTCTCACGATCTATATAAATTTTAGTGTACGCACACATCCCCTCACACGTGTTGAAACTCTCGACCCCCAAAACGACTAACCCAAAGTAACAAACAAGTATGCAAAAAACACAAGTTTTTTTTTGTTTTTACTGTTCGGTTTTGCATGGGTTATTTCATCCCGATGCTATCCAGGTCCTAGACGCCCCAGATACGGATGTCTACGATAGGGTGTTGGTGTCACATTAGAGAAGATACGGTGACGAAATTGATTATAGGCATCATCTAGAAGAGGGAAGTAGTTAAGAGTAACAACATGAATAAGAACAAGCTCCGATTGAGGCCGTTTAGAAAGCATTGAAAATCTCTTTGGGATCTAAGATGAAATTACTTCACTTTCTCACGATCTATATAAATTTTAGTGTACGCACACATCCCCTCACACGTGTTGAAACTCTCGACCCCCAAAACGACTAACCCAAAGTAACAAACAAGTATGCAAAAAACACAAGTTTTTTTTGTTTTTACTGTTCGGTTTTGCATGGGCTATTTCATCCCGATGCTATCCAGGTCCTAGACGCCCCAGATACGGATGTCTACGATAGGGTGTTGGTGTCACATTAGAGAAGATACGGTGACGAAATTGATTATAGGCATCATCTAGAAGAGGGAAGTAGTTAAGAGTAACAACATGAATAAGAACAAGCTCCGATTGAGGCCGTTTAGAAAGCATTGAAAATCTCTTTGGGATCTAAGATGAAATTACTTCACTTTCTCACGATCTATATAAATTTTAATGTACGCACACATCCCCTCACACGTGTTGAAACTCTCGACCCCCAAAACGACTAACCCAAAGTAACAAACAAGTATGCAAAAAACACAAGTTTTTTTTTGTTTTTACTGTTCGGTTTTGCATGGGCTATTTCATCCCGATGCTATCCAGGTCCTAGACGCCCCAGATACGGATGTCTACGGTAGGGTGTTGGTGTCACATTAGAGAAGATACGGTGACGAAATTGATTATAGGCATCATCTAGAAGAGGGAAGTAGTTAAGAGTAACAACATGAATAAGAACAAGCTCCGATTGAGGCCGTTTAGAAAGCATTGAAAATCTCTTTGGGTTCTAAGATGAAATTACTTCACTTTCTCACGATCTATATAAATTTTAGTGTACGCACACATCCCCTCACACGTGTTGAAACTCTCGACCCCCAAAACGACTAACCCAAAGTAACAAACAAGTATGCAAAAAACACAAGTTTTTTTTGTTTTTACTGTTCGGTTTTGCATGGGCTATTTCATCCCGATGCTATCCAGGTCCTAGACGCCCCAGATACGGATGTCTACGATAGGGTGTTGGTGTCACATTAGAGAAGATACGGTGACGAAATTGATTATAGGCATCATCTAGAAGAGGGAAGTAGTTAAGAGTAACAACATGAATAAGAACAAGCTCCGATTGAGGCCGTTTAGAAAGCATTGAAAATCTCTTGGGGATCTAAGATGAAATTACTTCACTTTCTCACGATCTATATAAATTTTAATGTACGCACACATCCCCTCACACGTGTTGAAACTCTCGACCCCCAAAATGACTAACCCAAAGTAACAAACAAGTATGCAAAAAACACAAGTTTTTTTTGTTTTTACTGTTCGGTTTTGCATGGGCTATTTCATCCCGATGCTATCCAGGTCCTAGACGCCCCAGATACGGATGTCTACGATAGGGTGTTGGTGTCACATTAGAGAAGATACGGTGACGAAATTGATTATAGGCATCATCTAGAAGAGGGAAGTAGTTAAGAGTAACAACATGAATAAGAACAAGCTCCGATTGAGGCCGTTTAGAAAGCATTGAAAATCTCTTTGGGATCTAAGATGAAATTACTTCACTTTCTCACGATCTATATAAATTTTAATGTACGCACACATCCCCTCACACGTGTTGAAACTCTCGACCCCCAAAACGACTAACCCAAAGTAACAAACAAGTATGCAAAAAACACAAGTTTTTTTTTGTTTTTACTGTTCGGTTTTGCATGGGCTATTTCATCCCGATGCTATCCAGGTCCTAGACGCCCCAGATACGGATGTCTACGGTAGGGTGTTGGTGTCACATTAGAGAAGATACGGTGACGAAATTGATTATAGGCATCATCTAGAAGAGGGAAGTAGTTAAGAGTAACAACATGAATAAGAACAAGCTCCGATTGAGGCCGTTTAGAAAGCATTGAAAATCTCTTTGGGATCTAAGATGAAATTACTTCACTTTCTCACGATCTATATAAATTTTAGTGTACGCACACATCCCCTCACACGTGTTGAAACTCTCGACCCCCAAAACGACTAACCCAAAGTAACAAACAAGTATGCAAAAAACACAAGTTTTTTTTGTTTTTACTGTTCGGTTTTGCATGGGCTATTTCATCCCGATGCTATCCAGGTCCTAGACGCCCCAGATACGGATGTCTACGATAGGGTGTTGGTGTCACATTAGAGAAGATACGGTGACGAAATTGATTATAGGCATCATCTAGAAGAGGGAAGTAGTTAAGAGTAACAACATGAATAAGAACGAGCTCCGATTGAGGCCGTTTAGAAAGCATTGAAAATCTCTTGGGGATCTAAGATGAAATTACTTCACTTTCTCACGATCTATATAAATTTTAATGTACGCACACATCCCCTCACACGTGTTGAAACTCTCGACCCCCAAAATGACTAACCCAAAGTAACAAACAAGTATGCAAAAAACACAAGTTTTTTTTTGTTTTTACTGTTCGGTTTTGCATGGGCTATTTCATCCCGATGCTATCCAGGTCCTAGACGCCCCAGATACGGATGTCTACGATAGGGTATTGGTGTCACATTAGAGAAGATACGGTGACGAAATTGATTATAGGCATCATCTAGAAGAGGGAAGTAGTTAAGAGTAACAACATGAATAAGAACAAGCTCCGATTGAGGCCGTTTAGAAAGCATTGAAAATCTCTTTGGGATCTAAGATGAAATTACTTCACTTTCTCACGATCTATATAAATTTTAATGTACGCACACATCCCCTCACACGTGTTGAAACTCTCGACCCCCAAAACGACTAACCCAAAGTAACAAACAAGTATGCAAAAAACACAAGTTTTTTTTTGTTTTTACTGTTCGGTTTTGCATGGGCTATTTCATCCCGATGCTATCCAGGTCCTAGACGCCCCAGATACGGATGTCTACGATAGGGTGTTGGTGTCACATTAGAGAAGATACGGTGACGAAATTGATTATAGGCATCATCTAGAAGAGGGAAGTAGTTAAGAGTAACAACATGAATAAGAACAAGCTCCGATTGAGGCCGTTTAGAAAGCATTGAAAATCTCTTTGGGATCTAAGATGAAATTACTTCACTTTCTCACGATCTATATAAATTTTAGTGTACGCACACATCCCCTCACACGTGTTGAAACTCTCGACCCCCAAAACGACTAACCCAAAGTAACAAACAAGTATGCAAAAAACACAAGTTTTTTTTGTTTTTACTGTTCGGTTTTGCATGGGTTATTTCATCCCGATGCTATCCAGGTCCTAGACGCCCCAGATACGGATGTCTACGATAGGGTGTTGGTGTCACATTAGAGAAGATACGGTGACGAAATTGATTATAGGCATCATCTAGAAGAGGGAAGTAGTTAAGAGTAACAACATGAATAAGAACAAGCTCCGATTGAGGCCGTTTAGAAAGCATTGAAAATCTCTTTGGGATCTAAGATGAAATTACTTCACTTTCTCACGATCTATATAAATTTTAGTGTACGCACACATCCCCTCACACGTGTTGAAACTCTCGACCCCCAAAACGACTAACCCAAAGTAACAAACAAGTATGCAAAAAACACAAGTTTTTTTTGTTTTTACTGTTCGGTTTTGCATGGGCTATTTCATCCCGATGCTATCCAGGTCCTAGACGCCCCAGATACGGATGTCTACGATAGGGTGTTGGTGTCACATTAGAGAAGATACGGTGACGAAATTGATTATAGGCATCATCTAGAAGAGGGAAGTAGTTAAGAGTAACAACATGAATAAGAACAAGCTCCGATTGAGGCCGTTTAGAAAGCATTGAAAATCTCTTTGGGATCTAAGATGAAATTACTTCACTTTCTCACGATCTATATAAATTTTAATGTACGCACACATCCCCTCACACGTGTTGAAACTCTCGACCCCCAAAACGACTAACCCAAAGTAACAAACAAGTATGCAAAAAACACAAGTTTTTTTTTGTTTTTACTGTTCGGTTTTGCATGGGCTATTTCATCCCGATGCTATCCAGGTCCTAGACGCCCCAGATACGGATGTCTACGATAGGGTGTTGGTGTCACATTAGAGAAGATACGGTGACGAAATTGATTATAGGCATCATCTAGAAGAGGGAAGTAGTTAAGAGTAACAACATGAATAAGAACAAGCTCCGATTGAGGCCGTTTAGAAAGCATTGAAAATCTCTTTGGGTTCTAAGATGAAATTACTTCACTTTCTCACGATCAATATAAATTTTAGTGTACGCACACATCCCCTCACACGTGTTGAAACTCTCGACCCCCAAAACGACTAACCCAAAGTAACAAACAAGTATGCAAAAAACACAAGTTTTTTTTGTTTTTACTGTTCGGTTTTGCATGGGCTATTTCATCCCGATGCTATCCAGGTCCTAGACGCCCCAGATACGGATGTCTACGATAGGGTGTTGGTGTCACATTAGAGAAGATACGGTGACGAAATTGATTATAGGCATCATCTAGAAGAGGGAAGTAGTTAAGAGTAACAACATGAATAAGAACGAGCTCCGATTGAGGCCGTTTAGAAAGCATTGAAAATCTCTTGGGGATCTAAGATGAAATTACTTCACTTTCTCACGATCTATATAAATTTTAATGTACGCACACATCCCCTCACACGTGTTGAAACTCTCGACCCCCAAAATGACTAACCCAAAGTAACAAACAAGTATGCAAAAAACACAAGTTTTTTTTTGTTTTTACTGTTCGGTTTTGCATGGGCTATTTCATCCCGATGCTATCCAGGTCCTAGACGCCCCAGATACGGATGTCTACGATAGGGTGTTGGTGTCACATTAGAGAAGATACGGTGACGAAATTGATTATAGGCATCATCTAGAAGAGGGAAGTAGTTAAGAGTAACAACATGAATAAGAACAAGCTCCGATTGAGGCCGTTTAGAAAGCATTGAAAATCTCTTTGGGATCTAAGATGAAATTACTTCACTTTCTCACGATCTATATAAATTTTAATGTACGCACACATCCCCTCACACGTGTTGAAACTCTCGACCCCCAAAACGACTAACCCAAAGTAACAAACAAGTATGCAAAAAACACAAGTTTTTTTTGTTTTTACTGTTCGGTTTTTTTGCATGGGCTATTTCATCCCGATGCTATCCAGGTCCTAGACGCCCCAGATACGGATGTCTACGATAGGGTGTTGGTGTCACATTAGAGAAGATACGGTGACGAAATTGATTATAGGCATCATCTAGAAGAGGGAAGTAGTTAAGAGTAACAACATGAATAAGAACAAGCTCCGATTGAGGCCGTTTAGAAAGCATTGAAAATCTCTTTGGGATCTAAGATGAAATTACTTCACTTTCTCACGATCTATATAAATTTTAGTGTACGCACACATCCCCTCACACGTGTTGAAACTCTCGACCCCAAAACGACTAACCCAAAGTAACAAACAAGTATGCAAAAAACACAAGTTTTTTTTGTTTTTACTGTTCGGTTTTGCATGGGCTATTTCATCCCGATGCTATCCAGGTCCTAGACGCCCCAGATACGGATGTCTACGATAGGGTGTTGGTGTCACATTAGAGAAGATACGGTGACGAAATTGATTATAGGCATCATCTAGAAGAGGGAAGTAGTTAAGAGTAACAACATGAATAAGAACGAGCTCCGATTGAGGCCGTTTAGAAAGCATTGAAAATCTCTTGGGGATCTAAGATGAAATTACTTCACTTTCTCACGATCTATATAAATTTTAATGTACGCACACATCCCCTCACACGTGTTGAAACTCTCGACCCCCAAAATGACTAACCCAAAGTAACAAACAAGTATGCAAAAAACACAAGTTTTTTTTGTTTTTACTGTTCGGTTTTGCATGGGCTATTTCATCCCGATGCTATCCAGGTCCTAGACGCCCCAGATACGGATGTCTACGATAGGGTGTTGGTGTCACATTAGAGAAGATACGGTGACGAAATTGATTATAGGCATCATCTAGAAGAGGGAAGTAGTTAAGAGTAACAACATGAATAAGAACAAGCTCCGATTGAGGCCGTTTAGAAAGCATTGAAAATCTCTTTGGGATCTAAGATGAAATTACTTCACTTTCTCACGATCTATATAAATTTTAGTGTACGCACACATCCCCTCACACGTGTTGAAACTCTTGACCCCCAAAACGACTAACCCAAAGTAACAAACAAGTATGCAAAAAACACAAGTTTTTTTTGTTTTTACTGTTCGGTTTTGCATGGGCTATTTCATCCCGATGCTATCCAGGTCCTAGACGCCCCAGATACGGATGTCTACGATAGGGTGTTGGTGTCACATTAGAGAAGATACGGTGACGAAATTGATTATAGGCATCATCTAGAAGAGGGAAGTAGTTAAGAGTAACAACATGAATAAGAACAAGCTCCGATTGAGGCCGTTTAGAAAGCATTGAAAATCTCTTTGGGATCTAAGATGAAATTACTTCACTTTCTCACGATCTATATAAATTTTAATGTACGCACACATCCCCTCACACGTGTTGAAACTCTCGACCCCCAAAACGACTAACCCAAAGTAACAAACAAGTATGCAAAAAACACAAGTTTTTTTTTGTTTTTACTGTTCGGTTTTGCATGGGCTATTTCATCCCGATGCTATCCAGGTCCTAGACGCCCCAGATACGGATGTCTACGGTAGGGTGTTGGTGTCACATTAGAGAAGATACGGTGACGAAATTGATTATAGGCATCATCTAGAAGAGGGAAGTAGTTAAGAGTAACAACATGAATAAGAACAAGCTCCGATTGAGGCCGTTTAAAAAGCATTGAAAATCTCTTTGGGATCTAAGATGAAATTACTTCACTTTCTCATGATCTATATAAATTTTAGTGTACGCACACATCCCCTCACATGTGTTGAAACTCTCGACCCCCAAAACGACTAACCCAAAGTAACAAACAAGTATGCAAAAAACACAAGTTTTTTTTGTTTTTACTGTTCGGTTTTGCATGGGCTATTTCATCCCGATGCTATCCAGGTCCTAGACGCCCCAGATACGGATGTCTACGATAGGGTGTTGGTGTCACATTAGAGAAGATACGGTGACGAAATTGATTATAGGCATCATCTAGAAGAGGGAAGTAGTTAAGAGTAACAACATGAATAAGAACAAGCTCCGATTGAGGCCGTTTAGAAAGCATTGAAAATCTCTTTGGGATCTAAGATGAAATTACTTCACTTTCTCACGATCTATATAAATTTTAATGTACGCACACATCCCCTCACACGTGTTGAAACTCTCGACCCCCAAAATGACTAACCCAAAGTAACAAACAAGTATGCAAAAAACACAAGTTTTTTTTTGTTTTTACTGTTCGGTTTTGCATGGGCTATTTCATCCCGATGCTATCCAGGTCCTAGACGCCCCAGATACGGATGTCTACGATAGGGTGTTGGTGTCACATTAGAGAAGATACGGTGACGAAATTGATTATAGGCATCATCTAGAAGAGGGAAGTAGTTAAGAGTAACAACATGAATAAGAACAAGCTCCGATTGAGGCCGTTTAGAAAGCATTGAAAATCTCTTTGGGATCTAAGATGAAATTACTTCACTTTCTCATGATCTATATAAATTTTAGTGTACGCACACATCCCCTCACACGTGTTGAAACTCTTGACCCCCAAAACGACTAACCCAAAGTAACAAACAAGTATGCAAAAAACACAAGTTTTTTTTGTTTTTACTGTTCGGTTTTGCATGGGCTATTTCATCCCGATGCTATCCAGGTCCTAGACGCCCCAGATACGGATGTCTACGATAGGGTGTTGGTGTCACATTAGAGAAGATACGGTGACGAAATTGATTATAGGCATCATCTAGAAGAGGGAAGTAGTTAAGAGTAACAACATGAATAAGAACAAGCTCCGATTGAGGCCGTTTAGAAAGCATTGAAAATCTCTTTGGGATCTAAGATGAAATTACTTCACTTTCTCACGATCTATATAAATTTTAATGTACGCACACATCCCCTCACACGTGTTGAAACTCTCGACCCCCAAAACGACTAACCCAAAGTAACAAACAAGTATGCAAAAAACACAAGTTTTTTTTTGTTTTTACTGTTCGGTTTTGCATGGGCTATTTCATCCCGATGCTATCCAGGTCCTAGACGCCCCAGATACGGATGTCTACGATAGGGTGTTGGTGTCACATTAGAGAAGATATGGTGACGAAATTGATTATAGGCATCATCTAGAAGAGGGAAGTAGTTAAGAGTAACAACATGAATAAGAACAAGCTCCGATTGAGGCCGTTTAGAAAGCATTGAAAATCTCTTTGGGATCTAAGATGAAATTACTTCACTTTCTCACGATCTATATAAATTTTAGTGTACGCACACATCCCCTCACATGTGTTGAAACTCTCGACCCCCAAAACGACTAACCCAAAGTAACAAACAAGTATGCAAAAAACACAAGTTTTTTTTGTTTTTACTGTTCGGTTTTGCATGGGCTATTTCATCCCGATGCTATCCAGGTCCTAGACGCCCCAGATACGGATGTCTACGATAGGGTGTTGGTGTCACATTAGAGAAGATACGGTGACGAAATTGATTATAGGCATCATCTAGAAGAGGGAAGTAGTTAAGAGTAACAACATGAATAAGAACAAGCTCCGATTGAGGCCGTTTAGAAAGCATTGAAAATCTCTTTGGGATCTAAGATGAAATTACTTCACTTTCTCACGATCTATATAAATTTTAATGTACGCACACATCCCCTCACACGTGTTGAAACTCTCGACCCCAAAACGACTAACCCAAAGTAACAAACAAGTATGCAAAAAACACAAGTTTTTTTTTTGTTTTTACTGTTCGGTTTTGCATGGGCTATTTCATCCCGATGCTATCCAGGTCCTAGACGCCCCAGATACGGATGTCTACGATAGGGTGTTGGTGTCACATTAGAGAAGATACGGTGACGAAATTGATTATAGGCATCATCTAGAAGAGGGAAGTAGTTAAGAGTAACAACATGAATAAGAACAAGCTCCGATTGAGGCCGTTTAGAAAGCATTGAAAATCTCTTTGGGTTCTAAGATGAAATTACTTCACTTTCTCACGATCTATATAAATTTTAGTGTACGCACACATCCCCTCACACGTGTTGAAACTCTCGACCCCCAAAACGACTAACCCAAAGTAACAAACAAGTATGCAAAAAACACAAGTTTTTTTTGTTTTTACTGTTCGGTTTTGCATGGGCTATTTCATCCCGATGCTATCCAGGTCCTAGACGCCCCAGAAACGGATGTCTACGATAGGGTGTTGGTGTCACATTAGAGAAGATATGTAACACCCCAACTTTTGCAAACTTGTTTAATTGTCCTTAATGCAAAAATTAGGGGGAACAAAAACTTTTTCTATAGACTAATTAAGATGAATTGCCTTGATCTGTTTGTTATGATGAATTGCCTTGATCTGTTGGTAGATGTATTGACTTGATTTCTTGTTGAGTTTTGTCTTGAGCCACCTCCTAGAACAACACCCTAGCTAGTGGTTGAACAAGCAACTCACCAAATAAAACACATGTGTGTCCTAGGAAAAGTTGTTTTCCTTTTTACTACATCAAACTCTTCTCCTGATGGCAACATGAGTGTGCCATCTTGATTTTTCTCCTTGTGGTACAAGATAGCTCAATCGTCCTAAATTCAAAACTTGGGATCATCTACCCCTAGCTACATCCCTCTCTTATACCCACTCATCCTTGTTGGTTTTGAGGCCATGTCGACCATCTGTGTTGACAGGCTTAAAATGTCCAGACTTTGGCAGTTAATTTCTAAGCACCCACAATTGTTATTGGTAGCCTCAATACATGGATCTCATCTATGCAACACCCTCTTCAACCTCCACGTCTTGCATGTCTCAGTCAATCCTTGCAGCTCATATATTCAACTTGATCTGGTATCCTATCCCATGTTCCAGCACCAGATCACTTCTTCCTCTTTTACCTTTTGTTTTTGTTTTCATCCAAGTTTATCTTCACAAAACCAAGAGTGGGAATGATGGATACATTTTGTAGCCATAATCTACCCTTGAGAACACTTCTCCCTAAATTAGTTTTCTCTCTCAAAATCCTATTGTTTTTCCTTCTCTAGTTTTGATCACAAAACTACTTCTAGTTTTATTAAATATTTTCAAGATATTTCTTCAAAGAAAACAAGGAACTGAAATGGGTTTTGTTTTCATCCCATTTCTACCAAGTACTGATTTCTAAAACATCATTTTCTATCTTGCCCTCTTTTTAACAAAAGGCTTGTTTATGGTACTTATACCATTCCTTGTTTTCCTCTTGCTTATTTTACATTTGAGAAAAACTCTACTTTGCTTGAGAAAGTAAGTAGAATATTTTGAACTCCTATGTTCCAACTAGTTTTCTCTCAACAATTTCAAATTCCATTCCACTTGAGTTCATTCCCAATTGTCTCTAGACAATTGAGGTGTGTCATATACCTTTCAATTGAATTCTACTTCAAATGGCAACTCTTGCACATCTCTGATTCTGCCCACATGGTATCCCCTCATTCTCCAATTCTTGATCATATGGATGATCATTTGATACTTTCAAATCACTTCCCAATTGACCTCTTATTTGGAGAACAACTTATATGTCATCATACCCATCTCAATCCTCTATTCTTTTCCATCATCATCTTGACCTCATAAATTGATGATTTATGTCAATATATTCATCCTTGTGAGTATATGAATACTTCACTCACCATCTCTCTTAATCTTGCTCTATCATTGACTAAGCCACCATCACCATCCCATCTACCTTGACATGCTCATGCATTGTTGCATGTGGTCAATCCCAATCTTTTCAATTTTGAATTCAAATGAAAACTTCTATTCATCAACTCTACCTCGGGAATTATCTTCTTCATAAGTTGGTCTCAACCAAAGTGGTGGAGATTATTCTCATGACACATGTTACCCTCATACTCCTTTTTATCTATATGTATCTACTCCTATTTTTATTATCATCAAATCACTCATTGACATTTCTTTTACCATTGATCTATTCACATGGATGTCCTCTCACATTGTTCACTTGAGTTTGGCAAGAATGGAGCCGGCCATGGCAAGATTCGGCCAGCCATTGTCCTTCCCACTTTCTTCTCTTGCAAGCCTTGCCTCCCAACTACCCCAATCACTAAATGGGCAGCCACCCACCTTGACCAATCAAATAAGGAGGCAGCCACCCCTCTCCCTCTATAAAACCCCCTTGGCCGGCCACCACCTCCACCTTTGGCCCTCATTCTTTCCTCCACTCCCTCACACTCTCCTCCTCCTCTTCCCCACGAGCTGCTGCTCCCCTTGCTCCCATGGCCGGCCATGGCCATGGAAAGCCACCAAGATGAAGCTCTCCCCCTCCCTCAAGCTTCCCCTCACCATGAGAGCATCTCTCTCACTCTCTTCTCCCCTAACCTTTGATGAATCCAGCTCTCTTTCCCCTTTCTCCTCTCACTAGATTGGATCTTGATGCAGGTGCATGTTGGTCCAAGCATGGAGAAGGTTGAGCAATCCTCAGATCTGAAACTCTTGACCAAAGTTCGTCCAAAACCTTGCAGTAATTTCTGTATCTTGCTGTTTCAGATTCTGGTACGATTTTGTAAAATCCGCCAAATCTTGTGTGCAGATCCAAATCGAGTGATTCAAAGTTCCACAGATAGGTATTGAAAATATCTACAACTTGGCGTTGGTCTCATCCTCAAATTCGTTACGGATTTTGCATGGTAAATAGAGTTCTGCAAACATGCAGAATCACTGTTTGTTAGATTTATCCCCTTTTACAAAACCTTTTTGAGCAAACTCAACTGTGGGTGAAAGCCCTCTCCAATACCTTCATTTTGGCGGTGGTTTCACTTCGATTGACCTCCTGAAACTGAAATGGTTCACAGATCAAGATCTGGTCAGATCTGACTTTGTCGAATTAAACCAGGAGCTTGGAAACGAATTTTTGAATGAAACCAACTGGGTAAGAACCACCTATTCAATACCTTTCAGATGCAGCAGACCTCATATTTTTATGATTTGTGTATGATTTTTGATGAATTAAACTTGTTCTGTATGTTCTGCAGACATGGCTGTTAGCTTTTAATTCATCAAAAATCCATTTTTGAACCTAATTGAGTGATTCCAATTCTGTAGGATTACTGAATGTTTTCTTAATCATCTCAAACAAGTTTCAAACCTTTATCTGTTCTGCAACTCCATAGTTAAAGCAAATGGTGAAAACATGCAGTAAACTTGTCAATCCATTTGTGAGAGTTTCAGAAATAATTTGAACCCAAATCCAATTGTGTTTGCATCTCTGTTTAATTACCTTTCAAATGCAAGTGGCCTCATATTTTTAGGATTTTTCTACGATTTATGGCTTACAGATCTTGTTTTCTGGACAGTCAGATTCAAAGAAATTCCTAAAATTGTAGGTTTAATATTTTTGGGTGATTCCAATTGGGTTAGTCTTGTATTAGTACTGGCTATATAGGAAAAATATTATTAGTCTCTGTTCATACATATTTGTTACTGTTAGTAATGTTTATGTGTGACATGCATTGTTGAAGCAAAACTTTTCGGTTTATTTAAAACCCTTGACCAACTCTTTTTAGTAGAGATGGGCAACCCTTGTTTTATGCTTGCAAAATAAAACCTCTGCAACCTAACATTAGCTCTTTTGTTTTGCTTAAGTTTTCAAATGATGTGGAATATGGTTTGCTTCCTATTTTGGATGTTGTGTTATGTGAGCAAACTAAGTTAGGAAAACTGTTTTCTACTTTTACAAAAATGTTAGAAAATGTTTTGTGAATGTATTTGATGTCAAACTAATGCTCTTGTCCTCTTTATGATGTTATCTACCAGGGGATGTTTGGTTTATACCATGGTGATAACCGAGAGAGGCAATTGCTAAGTCATGGCACTCTCATACCTTCACTAGGTAAATAGATTGGGTTCTCTTTTAGTTGCTTTGTAGTACCTATAAGTCTTTTGTATGTTAGCCCTTAGTAAAGTGGTTAGCTATTGATTGTTGAATGTTGCATGCTTGTTATGTTTGGAGCAATGTGATTGATTGTGTTCCTTTTATATTTTCCGGCGATAGATGCGAACAATTCCGGAGAAGAAGAAGTGGAATCGGACGAGGATTTTATTTATATATGTTGTTGGGATTCTTATATTGATGAAGTTGAAGAAGTACAGGGACAAATAAGCCAAGGCAAGCCATCTTTTGATCTCTGATTTGGTGTCTAGTTGGATGTCATTTGTTGATGTCCAAAGCACCTTGAATTCTATGTGTGTTGTTATCTCTATTTATGTCATCTATGTGTGATTGCAAGTGGGGTACTCCCTAGTGGTGATACTCCTCTATTGTCCTTGTGTTATGGGATGCATGATATTATGGCCGTGCTATTCCACTTGGTTATCTTGTATGCTCAACTTGAGCATGTTCCATCTCAAGATAGTAACTTACACCACATCCACCCCCTTTGTAGTATAGAGGTATCAATGTCATGATCTTGGTGTATTCTCAACTTGAGAGGAGTATGCCGTGTACCCATTGGAGAGTAAGTTGGATAGTCATACTCCACTATCTAAGTTGTATATTTAGCACCACAAATCTGAAAGTATAATCCTCTTTGTGTTGTCATCATACATGCTTACCTTAAGCAAGTATGATCCACTCCATTACTCCTTTTTACACCATCTATGGCGTGATGACTCTCATCTCGGCCGTAGTGCAATAGTAGTTCCACTCATGAAACTATAGGTTGGGAACCCCTCAAGGCTTACCTTGTTGTAAATGTTTATGAAAACCTTGGGTGAGTTAACCCAAGTGTATGGTTTATGAAAGCAAAGGATCTTGATAAAGATGTTTGGAAAAGTGGTGTATGGAGGTTGGTTGACAACCGAGGTGTTGTGGGAAAAAATGGTTTCTAAAAAGGAGCACTGCGTATAAGTGTACACCAGCCCAACTTTTATCGCGCAACCACTCTACCCCAATGTGGGCACGGGGCTTAGCCCTAGTTTGTTGAAGCTGGCATGAGACACCTTCACAACTCTCTAGGAGGGTCACGATGACCTCTGACGCCGGGTTGCGCTCTGGAGGAGGCAATACACTGTCTAGACCGATAGCCGGACGATTACTGAGGGTCTTCTGTCATGGCGCCGGAGATACGCTCAAAAGGAGGTATGCTGCCGGGGTGCCGGGAAGGGGTAAGCCCGCAGGGAAGGACTCGTGCCAGTGGAGATGGGCGAAAGGTTATGTCCGGGTATCCGTCGTGGCATATGTTGTTATGCGGGATGATGCCCACACGATAGGTATCCGGATAGTTGTGGGGAAAGTGTGCAAACTCTGCAGAGTCAAATCTATTCGAATAGCCGCGTCCGCGGTCATGGACGGGTTGCAAAGGTCTACCTTTACCGGGGCTTGAGTTTTGTTTTGATAAATGCTTTGCAAAGAAAGTGTTGTGTTGGATGTACCGGAAGGGTACGGAAAGTGGGCGTGTGTTGACCATATGGAGATGGTCGTGGGAAAAATTGAGACCAAGTGGGGAACTCTTTCCTAGTGTTTCATGTAGAGGAACTCTTCTTTAACAAAGATATAGAGATGTCATAGGACTTCCCTAGTATCCCCATCACCTGAGATGGCGGTATGCTAACTCTTCTTCAATAAAGATATAGATATGCCATAGCTATCTTTTGAAGTATCTTCTTCAATAAAGATATAGAGGTGTCATAGTATCACTTTAGTGTCTCCATCAATTGCGATGTCGGGATGCTATATCCACAAGAGAAACTGATTCTCTTTCACATGCTATATCCACAAGAGAAACTTCTCTTTCACATGCTATATCCACAAGAGAAACTATTCTTCCTCTCTTGTCTCTTTTAGTTAGCTTTGTTAGCACCTTTCTTGATGGTTTGCGAGTACAATTCCAATGTACTCACGGCTTTGTCCCTGGCTATTTACTTGGCCAGACTTGGAGGAACACGACGGATGAAGAAGGAGTTGGCGACGTCTATGCGAGCTAGGAACGTCTTCCCAGTCAGTTGCCTGTAGGGTTATGGCAGATGACTTGGGTACTGCGCTGCTGAAGTGATGATGCTACTCTGATGTTTAGTTAGGCCCTCCGAGGCTATTATGTAAGTATTGGTCATGCGACCATGTTGTAATTTTCTTATTCCGCTTTGTAATGGATGGTGTAATTTGATATCAGTTCGGTTATGTGTTCACGACACACTGATCATGGGATCGTGAACTGTATACATAACAGGGTATTTCGGACAGCTAGTCCGGGGTCCCCACAGAGCTGGTATCAGAGCTATCCTGACTGTAGGAGACCTTAGTTAGCATGGACGTTAGTTAGGAAACAAGTACTTGGGAAAAACTATTTACGAAACAAATTATTTCTTTAGTCGGAAGCATAGCTTCTACTCCTCTTATTTATTCAAAGCTTCTAAATTCTTATCTCTCCGCTTTATAAAAAGGTTTTTAAATTCTTGCTCTACTGTCTCAACCACTTCAAACCTACATGTTGGACGATGTCCCCAACTCAGACCGGAGACTCGAAGTCGAAGATGGATCAACCTTTTATGAAGTCTCACGTATCTCCAACGACAACTATTGAAGATTGGATGCCGACATAGCCATATGCGGAGGGATAAAAAGAAAATTTTCTTTGGTTGTCCAAAGTATGTCGAGGAGCTGACCTTGTTCCTCTATGGACTCGCACTTTTGCAGTCGTCAAGGATCAAGTCCTCAGTTCTTGCTAGTAATTTTTAGGCCAGCCACGAGAAGATATCGACTTCGGGAGCACCTCAACAGCTACCTCTTCGAAGACCTCATGTTTCCGGGATGTCGAGACAAGAAGTTCTACACAGTTTTCTCCTCCGCCTCAACATCAACGACTCAACACCCGGCCCCTTCACCACCAACTGCTACAAGGATCCAAGTTGAAGCTGATGCTAATGATATGAAGACATCAACATATGCGACCAGCCCCAAACCTATAGGATGGATAGGACAAACTCAATCGCTTTGATTGAGATAAACCCGCGCATTAGGAATTTCTGGGTACTTAGAGTACCATGTCTGGTTTGATGGTTGCTTGTAGTTCCCTAGTGTGCTGCCTTGAGTGTTTGTATCTGTTTGTTGTGTGCATGTATGTCTTGCTATTTAGACGTTCCCGCCCTTTTTAATTGTTTGAAATTTGTGAAACAGAAATTAAAAATGGAAATCTGCCAGTGTACTGTTTTGCTAATAAAAATAGTTTGGTAGCTCCGATTGATGTGATTCCAATTGCACTAGAACCAGTATGAAATTATCTTTCAGACGCCACTGACCTTGTATTTTTAGGATTTTTGTGCGATTTTTAATAAATAAAACTTGATCACTGTTTCTGGTTAGTATTTTGAGTCTCAAAAATTGAAAAATAAATATTTTTGAATGATTCCAATTGTGTTGATCTTGTTTTGTTTCTGTGCATCTAGGAAAAATACCAGTAGCCTCTGTTAGTGGTATTTTGTCTCTGGTTATGATTGTATGGGTGTCGCATGCAATGATAGGATTAAAGTTTGCCTCGCCGATGTATTGCTAACTGCTAGTTAGTTGGGTAGATTAACGAAAGACTCTAACTCTAAACCCGTTAGCAGTTGTTTTTCAACCATCAGGGAAACTAACTCAGACCCCTACCTACGCCGACTACTTTCAAGGTCATCTGAAGCATCTCCACTACGCCAAGAAAGCAGAAGCCCCTACCTTCAAGAGTGACTGCACCTCTGCGAGAAGCCTTACTAACTTGGTCTAACCTTGGAGTATAGTCGTGCTAACCTCTAGGATATCTTCTTCAAAATACCCCCTAACACACCGTCTAACCCGTTGAGTGAACAATAGCATCAAAGCCAAGCTACATCACCTTGTTCATCTGGTCCTCATCAAGTGAAGCTCCTGAAGATACCTCAAGAACTCAAGACTAGGTGCAACTTACCCGCTCACCAACTGGTATAAGTCAGCACCGACCCGCAAGCTGAAGATTGTCTTCGACGACCTCTGTTGCGGCTTCACATGGATACCAATCAGGCCTTTTTCAACTTACTAACTCACCGCGATGGTTGGTTTAACACCGTGAGTGCCTCTTGAAGTTGTGGTCTGCACGTCGCCCCCGAAGATTCTTCAACTGAACAAGGAAGATCGACGACTTCTTCAGAAGCCCCCGACAGGACCGCAAGGCAGAAGCTCTGAGTTTTTCCGAAAGCCCGATGAAAAATCTTAAGGGTGGAAGACTTCGTCTTCCACTAAAAGTTGGAGCTAACCCTAACATTTTAAACCTTTCTAAACACCGTTGGAAACGTGCACTAACTCTCCCTCGAAGCCATGGACTACACAACGCCCTCAGAAGATGTTCGACTCAAGACGAGGGATCAATGACTTCTCCCCAAAAGCGCCTGACAAGACCCATGGCTGAAGCTCTAATTTTCAGGAATCCCGCTGAACAATCCTAAGGGTGGAAGACTTCGTCTTCCACTAAATTCAAGCTAACTCTAAAAAGTTTTCAACCCTGCTAAGGCACCAATGGAGTGCACTAACTTTTCCGAAGTCGTGGTTTCCGCTAGGATTGTTAAGAGGCTACAGATCCAACATCTGCACGGAGTAGTCAACCTCTTCATGAAGCTCGCCATCGGCAGGAATCCATCATGTCTCCCAGAAGCTGAAGTTGCGACCCTCAACAACGGCACGCCGACAGAAGAATGGAGTCTAACTTTCGTTAAGCTTTACAACCCCTCTAGTTCTGCGCTCAGTAATCTCGGGACGAGATTATTTTAAGGGTGGAAGATCTGTAACACCCCAACTTTTGCAAACTTGTTTAATTGTCCTTAATGCAAAAATTAGGGGGAACAAAAACTTTTTCTATAGACTAATTAAGATGAATTGCCTTGATCTGTTTGTTATGATGAATTGCCTTGATCTGTTGGTAGATGTATTGACTTGATTTCTTGTTGAGTTTTGTCTTGAGCCACCTCCTAGAACAACACCCTAGTGGTTGAACAAGCAACTCACCAAATAAAACACATGTGTGTCCTAGGAAAAGTTGTTTTCCTTTTTACTACATCAAACTTTTCTCCTGATGGCAACATGAGTGTGCCATCTTGATTTTTCTCCTTGTGGTACAAGATAGCTCAATCATCCTTAATTCAAAACTTGGGATCATCTACCCCTAGCTACATCCCTCTCTTATACCCACTCATCCTTGTTGGTTTTGAGGCCATGTCGACCATCTGTGTTGACAGGCTTAAAACTGTCCAGGCTTTGGCAATTGATCTCTAAGCACCTACAATTGTTATTGGTAGCCTCAATACATGGATCTCATCTATGCAACACCCTCTTCAACCTCCACGTCTTGCATGTCTCAGTCAATCCTTGCAGCTCATATATTCAACTTGATCTGGTATCCTATCCCATGTTCCAGCACCAGATCACTTCTTCCTCTTTTACCTCTTGTTTTTGTTTTCATCCAAGTTTATCTTCACAAAACCAAGAGTGGGAATGATGGATACATTTTGTAGCCATCATCTACCCTTGAGAACACTTCTCCCTAAATTAGTTTTCTCTCTCAAAAATCCTATTGTTTTCCTTCTCTAGTTTTGATCACAAAACTACTTCTAGTTTTATAAATATTTTCAAGATATTTCTGCAAAGAAAACAAGGAACTGAAATGGGTTTTGTTTTCATCCCATTTCTACCAAGTACTGATTTCTAAAACATCATTTTCTATCTTGCCTTCTTTTTAACAAAAGGCTTGTTTATGGTACTTATACCATTCCTTGTTTTCCTCTTGCTTATTTTACATTTGAGAAAAACTCTACTTTGCTTGAGAAAGTAAGTAGAATATTTTGAACTCCTATGTTCCAACTAGTTTTATCTCAACAATTTCAAATTCCATTCCACTTGAGTTCATTCCCAATTGTCTCTAGACAATTGAGGTGTGTCATATACCTTTCAATTGAATTCTACTTCAAATGGCATCTCCTGCACATCTCTGATTCTGCCACATGGTATCCCCTCATTCTCCAATTTTTGATCATATGGATGATCATTTGATATTTTCAAATCACTCTCAATTGACCTCTTATTTGGAGAACAACTTATATTTCATCATACCCATCTCAATCCTCTATTCTTTTCCATCATCACCTTGACCTCATAAATTGATGATTTATGTCAATATATTCATCTTTGTGAATATATGAATACTTCACTCACCATCTCTCTTAATCTTGCTCTATCATTGACTAAGCCACCATCACCATCCCATCTACCTTGACATGCTCATGCATTGGTGCATGTGGTCAATCCCAATCTTTTCAATTTTGAATTCAAATGAAAACTTCTATTCATCAACTCTACCTCGGGAACTATCTTCATCATAAGTTGGTCTCAACCAAAGTGGTGGAGATTATTCTCATGACACATGTTACCCTCATACTCCTTTCTATCTATATGTATCTACTCCTATTATTACCATCATCAAAGTCACTCATTGACATTACCTCCTCAACACCATACCTTGATCTATTCACATGGATGTTGTGCATCTCTCTCTCATTGTTCACTTGAGTTTGGCAAGAAGGGAGCCGGCCATGGCCTCCATTCGGCCTTCCCTCCTCACTTTCTTTCAAGCCTTGCCTCCCACCTAACCCAATCACTAAATGGGCAGCCACCCACCTCCACCAATCAAATAAGGAGGCAGCCACCCCTCTCCCTCTATAAAAACCCCTTGGCCGGCCACCACCTCCCCTTTGCCCTCATTTCTTCTTCTCTCCACTCCCTCACACTCTCCTCCTCCTCTCCCCACGAGCTGCTGCTGGTCCCTTGCTCCCATGGCCGGCCATGGCCATGGAAAGCCACCAAGATGAAGCTCTCCCCCTCCCTCAAGCTTCCCCTCACCATGAGAGCATCTCTCTCACTCTCTTCTCCCCTAACCTTTGATGAATCCAGCTCTCTTTCCCCTTTCTCCTCTCACTAGATTGGATCTTGATGCAGGTGCATGTTGGTCCAAGCATGGAGAAGGTTGAGCAATCCTCAGATCTGAAACTCTTGACCAAAGTTCGTCCAAAACCTTGCAGTAATTTCTGTATCTTGCTGTTTCAGATTCTGGTACGATTTTGTAAAATCCGCCAAATCTTGTGTGCAGATCCAAATCGAGTGATTCAAAGTTCCACAGATAGGTATTGAAAATATCTACAACTTGGCGTTGGTCTCATCCTCAAATTCGTTACGGATTTTGCATGGTAAATAAAGTTCTGCAAACATGCAGAATCACTGTTTGTTAGATTTATCCCCTTTTACAAAACCTTTTTGAGCAAACTCAACTGTGGGTGAAAGCCCTCTCCAATACCTTCATTTTGGCGGTGGTTTCACTTCGATTGACCTCCTGAAACTGAAATGGTTCACAGATCAAGATCTGGTCAGATCTGACTTTGTCGAATTAAACCAGGAGCTTGGAAACGAATTTTTGAATGAAACCAACTGGGTAAGAACCACCTATTCAATACCTTTCAGATGCAGCAGACCTCATATTTTTATGGATTGTGTATGATTTTTGATGAATTAAACTTGTTCTGTATGTTCTGCAGACATGGCTGTTAGCTTTTAATTCATCAAAAATCCATTTTTGAACCTAATTGAGTGATTCCAATTCTGTAGGATTACTGAATGTTTTCTTAATCATCTCCAACAAGTTTCAAACCTTTATCTGTTCTGCAACTCCATAGTTAAAGCAAATGGTGAAAACATGCAGTAAACTTGTCAATCCATTTGTGAGAGTTTCAGAAATAATTTGAACCCAAATCCAATTGTGTTTGCATCTCTGTTTAATTACCTTTCAAATGCAAGTGGCCTCATATTTTTAGGATTTTTCTACGATTTATGGCTTACAGATCTTGTTTTCTGGACAGTCAGATTCAAAGAAATTCCTAAAATTGTAGGTTTAATATTTTTGGGTGATTCCAATTGGGTTAGTCTTGTATTAGTACTGGCTATATAGGAAAAATATTATTAGTCTCTGTTCATACATATTTGTTACTGTTAGTAATGTTTATGTGTGACATGCATTGTTGAAGCAAAACTTTTCGGTTTATTTAAAACCCTTGACCAACTCTTTTTAGTAGAGATGGGCAACCCTTGTTTTATGCTTGCAAAATAAAACCTCTGCAACCTAACATTAGCTCTTTTGTTTTGCTTAAGTTTTCAAATGATGTGGAATATGGTTTGCTTCCTATTTTGGATGTTGTGTTATGTGAGCAAACTAAGTTAGGAAAACTGTTTTCTACTTTTACAAAAATGTTAGAAAATGTTTTGTGAATGTATTTGATGTCAAACTAATGCTCTTGTCCTCTTTATGATGTTATCTACCAGGGGATGTTTGGTTTATACCATGGTGATAACCGAGAGAGGCAATTGCTAAGTCATGGCACTCTCATACCTTCACTAGGTAAATAGATTGGGTTCTCTTTTAGTTGCTTTGTAGTACCTATAAGTCTTTTGTATGTTAGCCCTTAGTAAAGTGGTTAGCTATTGATTGTTGAATGTTGCATGCTTGTTATGTTTGGAGCAATGTGATTGATTGTGTTCCTTTTATATTTTCCGGCGATAGATGCGAACAATTCCGGAGAAGAAGAAGTGGAATCGGACGAGGATTTTATTTATATATGTTGTTGGGATTCTTATATTGATGAAGTTGAAGAAGTACAGGGACAAATAAGCCAAGGCAAGCCATCTTTTGATCTCTGGTTTGGTGTCTAGTTGGATGTCATTTGTTGATGTCCAAAGCACCTTGAATTCTATGTGTGTTGTTATCTCTATTTATGTCATCTATGTGTGATTGCAAGTGGGGTACTCCCTAGTGGTGATACTCCACCATTGTCCTTGTGTTATGGGATGCATGGTATCATAGCCGTGCTATTCCACTTGGTTATCTTGTGTGCTCAACATGAGCATGCTCCATCTCAAGATAGTAACTTACATCACACCCACCACTTGTGTAGTATAGAGGTATCAATGTCATGATCTTGGTGTATTCTCAACTTGAGAGGAGTATGCCGTGTACCCATTGGAGAGTATGTTGGATAGTGATACTCCACTATCTAAGTTGTACTTTTAGCCCACAAATCTGAAAGTATAATCCTCTTTGTGTTGGCATCATTCATGCTTACCTTAAAGCAAGTATGATCCACTCAATTACTCCTTTTCACACCATCTATGGCGTGATGACTCTCATCTCGGCCGTAGTGCAATAGTAGTTCCACTCATGAAACTATAGGTTGGGAACCCCTCAAGGCTTACCTTGTTGTAAATGTTTATGAAAACCTTGGGTGAGTTAACCCAAGTGTATGGTTTATGAAAGCAAAGGATCTTGATAAAGATGTTTGGGAAAGTGGTGTATGGAGGTTGGTTGACAACCGAGGTGTTGTGGGGAAAAAGAAATGGTTTCTAAAAAGGAGCACTGCGTATAAGTGTACACCAGCCCAACTTTTATCGCGCAACCACTCTACCCCAATGTGGGCACGGGGCTTAGCCCGTAGTTTGTTGAAGCTGGCATGAGACACCTTCACAACTCTCTAGGAGGGTCACGATGACCTCTGACGCCGGGTTGCGCTCTGGAGGAGGCAATACACTGTCTAGACCGATAGCCGGACGATTACTGAGGGTCTTCTGTCATGGCGCCGGAGATACGCTCAAAAGGAGGTATGCTGCCGGGGTGCCGGGAAGGGGTAAGCCCGCAGGGAAGGACTCGTGCCAGTGGAGATGGGCGAAAGGTTATGTCCGGGTATCCGTCGTGGCATATGTTGTTATGCAGGGATGATGCCCACACGATAGGTATCCGGATAGTTGTGGGGAAAGTGTGCAAACTCTGCAGAGTCAAATCTATTCGAATAGCCGCGTCCGCGGTCATGGACGGGTTGCAAAGGTCTACCTTTACCGGGGCTTGAGTTTTGTTTTGATAAATGCTTTGCAAAGAAAGTGTTGTGTTGGATGTACCGGAAGGGTACGGAAAGTGGGCGTGTGTTGACCATATGGAGATGGTCGTGGGAAAAATTGAGACCAAGTGGGGAACTCTTTCCTAGTGTTTCATGTAGAGGAACTCTTCTTTAACAAAGATATAGAGATGTCATAGGACTTCCCTAGTATCCCCATCACCTGAGATGGCGGTATGCTAACTCTTCTTCAATAAAGATATAGATATGCCATAGCTATCTTTT
Organism: Lolium multiflorum; assembly: GCA_030979885.1. Classification (NCBI taxonomy): domain Eukaryota; kingdom Viridiplantae; phylum Streptophyta; class Magnoliopsida; order Poales; family Poaceae; genus Lolium; species Lolium multiflorum. The sequence continues at coordinate 64,667,862 of CM061750.1, forward strand.
GAAGTATCTTCTTCAATAAAGATATAGAGGTGTCATAGTATCACTTTAGTGTCTCCATCAATTGCGATGTCGGGATGCTATATCCACAAGAGAAACTGATTCTCTTTCACATGCTATATCCACAAGAGAAACTGATTCTCTTTCACATGCTATATCCACAAGAGAAACTATTCTTCCTCTCTTGTCTCTTTTAGTTAGCTTTGTTAGCACCTTACTTGATGGTTTGCGAGTACAATTCCAATGTACTCACGGCTTTGTCCCTGGCTATTTACTTGGCCAGACTTGGAGGAACACGATGGATGAAGAAGGAGTTGGCGACGTCTATGCGAGCTAGGAACGTCTTCCCAGTCAGTTGCCTGTAGGGTTATGGCAGATGACTTGGGTACTGCGCTGCTGAAGTGATGATGCTACTCTGATGTTTAGTTAGGCCCTCCGAGGCTGCTATGTAAGTATTGGTCATGCGACCATGTTGTAATTTTCTTATTCCGCTTTGTAATGGATGGTGTAATTTGATATCAGTTCGGTTATGTGTTCACGACACACTGATCATGGGATCGTGAACTGTATACATAACAGGGTATTTCGGACAGCTAGTCCGGGGTCCCCACAGAGCTGGTATCAGAGCTATCCTGACTGTAGGAGACCTTAGTTAGCATGGACGTTAGTTAGGAAACAAGTACTTGGGAAAAACTATTTACGAAACAAATTCTTTCTTTAGTCGGAAGCATAGCTTCTACTCCTCTTATTTATTCAAAGCTTCTAAATTCTTATCTCTCCGCTTTATAAAAAGGTTTGAAAATTCTTGCTCTACTGTCTCAACCACTTCAAACCTACATGTTGGACGATGTCCCCAACTCAGACCGGAGACTCGAAGTCGAAGATGGATCAACCTTTTATGAAGTCTCACGTATCTCCAACGACAACTATTGAAGATTGGATGCCGACATAGCCATATGCGGAGGGATAAAAAGAAAATTTTCTTTGGTTGTCTCCAAAGTATGTCGAGGAGCTGACCTTGTTCCTCTATGGACTCGCACTTTTGCAGTCGTCAAGGATCAAGTCCTCAGTTCTTGACTAGTAATTTTTAGGCCAGCCACGAGAAGATATCGACTTCGGGAGCACCTCAACAGCTACCTCTTCGAAGACCTCATGTTTCCGGGATGTCGAGACAAGAAGTTCTACACAGTTTTCTCCTCCGCCTCAACATCAACGACTCAACACCCGGCCCCTTCACCACCAACTGCTACAAGGATCCAAGTTGAAGCTGATGCTAATGAAGACGTCAACATATGCGACCAGCCCCAAACCTATAGGATGGATAGGACAAACTCAATCGCTTTGATTGAGATAAACCCGCGCATTAGGAATTTCTGGGTACTTAGAGTACCATGTCTGGTTTGATGATTGCTTGTAGTTCCCTAGTGTGCTGCCTTGAGTGTTTGTATCTGTTTGTTGTGTGCATGTATGTCTTGCTGTTGAAACTCTCGACCCAAATTAACCCAAAGTAAAACACAAGTATGCAAAAAACACAAGTTTTTTTTGTTTTTACTGTTCGGTTTTGCATGGGTTATTTTCATCTATCCATCCTAGACGCCCCAGATACGGATGCCTACGATAGGGTGTTGGTGTCACATTAGAGAAGATACGGTGACGAAATTGATTATAGGCATCATCTAGAAGAGGGAAGTAGTTAAGAGTAACAACATGAATAAGAACAAGCTCCGATTGAGGCCGTTTAGAAAGCATTGAAAATCTCTTTGGGATCTAAGATGAAATTACTTCACTTTCTGACGATCTATATAAATTTTAATGTACGCACACATCCCCTCACACGTGTCGAAACTCTCGACCCCAAAACGACTAACCCAAAGTAACAAACAAGTATGCAAAAAACACAAGTTTTTTTTGTTTTTACTGTTCGGTTTTGCATGGGCTATTTCATCCCGATGCTATCCAGGTCCTAGACGCCCCAGATACGGATGTCTACGATAGGGTGTTGGTGTCACATTAGAGAAGATATGGTGACGAAATTGATTATAGGCATCATCTAGAAGAGGGAAGTAGTTAAGAGTAACAACATGAATAAGAACAAGCTCCGATTGAGGCCGTTTAGAAAGCATTGAAAATCTCTTTGGGATCTAAGATGAAATTACTTCACTTTCTCACGATCTATATAAATTTTAGTGTATGCACACATCCCCTCACACGTGTTGAAACTCTCGACCCCAAAACGACTAACCCAAACTAACAAACAAGTATGCAAAAAACACAAGTTTTTTTTGTTTTTACTGTTCGGTTTTGCATGGGCTATTTCATCCCGATGCTATCCAGGTCCTAGACGCCCCGGATACGGATGTCTACGTAGGGTGTTGGTGGCACATTAGAGAAGATACGGTGACGAAATTGATTATAGGCATCATCTAGAAGAGGGAAGTAGTTAAGAGTAACAACATGAATAAGAACAAGCTCCGATTGAGGCCGTTTAGAAAGCATTGAAAATCTCTTTGGGATCTAAGATGAAATTACTTCACTTTCTCACGATCTATATAAATTTTAGTGTACGCACACATCCCCTCACACATGTTGAAACTCTCGACCCCCAAAACGACTAACCCAAAGTAACAAACAAGTATGCAAAAAACACAAGTTTTTTTTGTTTTTGTTCGGTTTTGCATGGGCTATTTCATCCCGATGCTATCCAGGTCCTAGACGCCCCAGATACGGATGTCTACGGTAGGGTGTTGGTGTCACATTAGAGAAGATACGGTGACGAAATTGATTATAGGCATCATCTAGAAGAGGGAAGTAGTTAAGAGTAACAACATGAATAAGAACAAGCTCCGATTGAGGCCGTTTAGAAAGCATTGAAAATCTCTTTGGGATCTAAGATGAAATTACTTCACTTTCTCACGATCTATATAAATTTTAGTGTACGCACACATCCCCTCACACGTGTTGAAACTCTCGACCCCCAAAACGACTAACCCAAAGTAACAAACAAGTATGCAAAAAACACAAGTTTTTTTTACTGTTCGGTTTTGCATGGGTTATTTCATCCCGATGCTATCCAGGTCCTAGACGCCCCAGATACGGGTGTCTACGATAGGGTGTTGGTGTCACATTAGAGAAGATACGGTGACGAAATTGATTATAGGCATCATCTAGAAGAGGGAAGTAGTTAAGAGTAACAACATGAATAAGAACAAGCTCCGATTGAGGCCGTTTAGAAAGCATTGAAAATCTCTTTGGTATCTAAGATGAAATTACTTCACTTTCTCATGATCTATATAAATTTTAGTGTACGCACACATCCCCTCACACGTGTTGAAACTCTCGACCCCCAAAACGACTAACCCAAAGTAACAAACAAGTATGCAAAAAACACAAGTTTTTTTGTTTTTACTGTTCGGTTTTGCATGGGCTATTTCATCCCGATGCTATCCAGGTCCTAGACGCCCCAGATACGGATGTCTACGATAGGGTGTTGGTGTCACATTAGAGAAGATACGGTGACGAAATTGATTATAGGCATCATCTAGAAGAGGGAAGTAGTTAAGAGTAACAACATGAATAAGAACAAGCTCCGATTGAGGCCGTTTAGAAAGCATTGAAAATCTCTTTGGGATCTAAGATGAAATTACTTCACTTTCTCACGATCTATATAAATTTTAGTGTACGCACATCCCCTCACACGTGTTGAAACTCTCGACCCCCAAAACGACTAACCCAAAGTAACAAACAAGGGTATGCAAAAAACACAAGTTTTTTTTGTTTTTACTGTTCGGTTTTGCATGGGCTATTTCATCCCGATGCTATCCAGGTCCTAGACGCCCCAGATACGGATGTCTATGATAGGGTGTTGGTGTCACATTAGAGAAGATACGGTGACGAAATTGATTATAGGCATCATCTAGAAGAGGGAAGTAGTTAAGAGTAACAACATGAATAAGAACAAGCTCCGATTGAGGCCGTTTAGAAAGCATTGAAAATCTCTTTGGGATCTAAGATGAAATTACTTCACTTTCTCACGATCTATATAAATTTTAATGTACGCACATCCCCTCACACGTGTTGAAACTCTCGACCACCAAAACGACTAACCCAAAGTAACAAACAAGGGTATGCAAAAAACACAAGTTTTTTGTTTTTACTGTTCGGTTTTGCATGGGCTATTTCATCCCGATGCTATCCAGGTCCTAGACGCCCTACGGATGTCTACGATAGGGTGTTGGTGTCACATTAGAGAAGATACGGTGACGAAATTGATTATAGGCATCATCTAGAAGAGGGAAGTAGTTAAGAGTAACAACATGAATAAGAACAAGCTCCGATTGAGGCCGTTTAGAAAGCATTGAAAATCTCTTTGGGATCTAAGATGAAATTACTTCACTTTCTCACGATCTATATAAATTTTAGTGTACGCACACATCCCCTCACACGTGTTGAAACTCTCGACCCCCAAATTTCAATGAAAAAGAAAGTTAGAAGATTCCAGAAATACAAAATTTCAAACCAACAAAAACTTTTCTTTTGCATATAGTACCATGCATAGGACTTGTGCATTTGAGTGATATGCCATGATGATTGTTATTACTTGTTATTGATATGCTCTAAAACCCTAGAGTGATCATGTGAAGATCACCAACCAAATAAATCAAAAAGGGAAGAAATTCCCATAATTGAAAAACCCTAAAAACCCTCACATATGCCCTATGGCATTTTTATAAATTTTGACCCTAGACCTATTTGGTCTTCACCATTAGTTGAATAATGTTGTGAAACACTTATTAACTTTTGGAAGCAAGGGTTCACAATTCAATTGATTTTCCAACACTTTTCCCACTCACATGTGATGATGACCAAATCTGCCAATTATAGTCTGGTCACCACTTTGAGCCCCTGCAATTCAATTTTCCCAAACCATTCTTTGCTAACTCCTTGCACCATTTCAAAGTCAACATCAAGGTGAACAACTTTGATGAAGACCACCCTGCCAAATTCATCTTTGATCACTAGCTATGCTCATCCAAAGTTGCAACTTTTTAATAAGTTCAACAATCTCCACTTAGCCATTTTGGGCCATTTTTGAAATCCAATTTTTCCACCACCACCTCAATTCATCTCTGGTCAATTACAACTTATCTCAACCTTCACATATCACAAACTTTCACCTTTTGAACTTTTTCCAATTTGGATAATTTTGCATTTTCCAAAATTGGGCACTATTTGCAACTATTGCAAATAGTGATTCCCCTAACCTACACCATTGTGTCCCCTGGTTCCCTCTAACCCTAAATGAAACATAGTGGAGCTAAGGAGGGAGAGAGAGCAAGCATGGCATGGCCATGCCGGCCACATGCCGGCCATGCCGCACCACCCCCTCTCCCCTTGCTTCCCCAACCCTGGCCCCTGCGCCACCGTGTGCCACCACCTCTCCTACGCCACCCTAGCACAGCCCTGGTCGAGGAGGACGACATTGGCCGGACGACGCGCGCCCAAACTCGCCCTGGACGCCGCTCGCGTCGCGCGTGAGCACGCGGGACACGTACTGGCCACGCGCCGCGCCACCATCTCGCGTTCGCCCTGGCCCCGCTGACTAGCCGTTGAGCATCACCACACCACCACGACACCGCCAGACATGGCCCCAACCAGACCCTGGACCGCCGTCGCCGTAGACGGGGAAGAAGATCCCGCCACTGCCGCCGCACGACATGGAAGCAACGCGAACTATTCTGACGCCGCCCGACCAAGCCAACACCACCCCTAGCTTCGCCTGGACGAGGAGAACCCGACCGCACCCTCGCCTAGCCCAACCGCTCGCCGGAGACGCCGCGAGCATGTCGACCACCACCCTGCCCCGCGACCCTTGCTCAACCCTATAAATAGAGCGTTCCCTGGACCTGACCGAGCACACCACCTCACTCCCCACCTCTCACTGCTTCGCCACAACCACTCCACCCACTCGATCGTCGCCGGAGCTGCTCCAATTTGAAGATCGGAGCCGCCCGTACCCGGAGGTCGCCGCCGTCGATTGGAGCTGTTCCAGGAGGAGCCGCCGGTACCAGCTGCTTCGCCGTCGTCCACATCTACCCCGCGCACACTGCCAGCCACCGCGGGAGCCCTGGTTAGCTCTCCCACCCCCTAGGCTCGCCGCCAGAACCTCGGCATCTCGCCGGAGAAGACGATGGCTCTGAGCCGTCGATCTACTCTCTAATCCTACGCCCCACGTCGCCCCGTACCGTTTCGGGTTTTAAAGGAGGCTGACGGGTGGACCCCACCCTGTCAGCAGGCCCGCGCGCACTGGATGCGCTGCTGGGCCGTTTTTCTCTTTTTAAACAGTTTCGGCCCACGTTGGTTTCCCGCCGGCCTGTTTAATTCAAATTCGTTTTAAACATTTTCCAAACATTTTCAATACTGCCCAAACTTTGAAATTAAGTAGTTTCCAATTGGCTAAACCAAATCTAGTGAATTTGATATTGTTGGAAAGCCACTGAAATTCTCTATCCAATGCCACTGGCCTCTTGGTCAAATTCTTTGTAGAATTAATGTGACAAAAATAACAAGCCAGGGACTTTTCCCTATTCAAATAATTCTTAAAAATCAACCAAAATAGATATTAAGTTAATTCCAACTCTAATAGCTCACATTTGACTTACACTAATTGTTTATGCAATAAAATGGTGTGGTCACTTTGCATGATCATGCCATGGTTTTGTGAATGGATATTTTGACTAGTTTAACTAGTTGATATTGTCCAAAACCATTAAAGTTAAATTGTGTGAAGTCTTACACTTCATTTAAACTTGTCTCACATGAATTCATGAGATGTTTGGACCCCTGGTTCCAAACTCTCTTATATGAATGTCTTGAGATTTAAATCAAGTATAGTGTTATTTAAATGGCATGAGGTGTTCCACCTCATTTAAATCATTCTCCCAAATGATGATGATGATGAACATTTGATCTAGGTCAAGATGAGTTCATCCATGATTGTGGAGAAATTAAATCTTAAGAAGATTTCAATGAGAGGAAATTATTTCTCAAGAACCCTATGGAAACTATCATTTACATATAGAATACAAATCCTATTTTAATCCCACAACCCATGCACCCTAGTTTATTTATGTGTGTGCATAGAGTAGTTTGTGTGTTTATTTGTGATGTGTGGAATAGCCCTGGAATTAGTGAGTAATTATACTCGTATTCAAATTTAGACGGTAGCACCGGAGAGTACGCCGAAGAAGAAGGTTGCTACCAGGAGGAGGAAGAGGAACAGTTTGAGAACTACCAAGGCAAGCTAATTTACTATGCAAGCTTTTATTCTTGCCAAGTGCAAAGCCCCTTGGGGCAAGGCACCATGTCTTACCTTTTCTTATATGAACCCATCCCAAGTTTTTACTTGTTTTCCAAATGATTTACTTTTATAGTTAACTTTGGTCAAAGTACAAGTTGGATATTAGAGTAGTGAGTTAGTCTTTCCAAGAAAAGCAAGGTAGCACCCCTCATGAATTAGAGCTAGTGCTAATGAACTAAACTTGACTACTCTAGATGGGAACTTTGTGATTTTGAAAGGATTTTGAAACCTTGGAATGAAGATGCATTCCATTGAATGATTTTTGAAGGTGAATATGACCAAGAGAAGATGGTGATTTTTGATAAAACATGATGTTGGTTTGAATGCGATACCTTTCCAATTCTCAAGTACCCCCACAATACCTGATTATGGGTAGGGCTTAACTGGAAGTTTATGCGTCTTAGTATGGGTTCCCTCTAAACAAGCGTCATCGGGGTTATGCCGAAAGCTGCCTCTACCACAAAAGAAACGATACGATATGATGCGAAATGAGGTGAATGTCCGGCCCAAGCCCTGTGCAGTTCCCAGGTTGACGTTGGTCTTCAGGGAGGCCAAGCTCATGGGGAGAGGTGCTCATACTAGGGTTCGTAAGTGAAAGGTTATGGTTGATGATCCGCGTACTGTGTTACGATTCGGGGAAATCCCGACGGATGAAATCAAATGTTGTGGCACAAGTGTGCAACCTCTGCAGAGTGTAAACCTATTCGAATAGCCGCGTCCACGGTTACGGACGGTTGGAAAGGCCATACAGTTTCCGATGTCATATCTTTGAAAATGATGTTGAAAGGTGATGGTGAATTGACTTGTGGTGAATTGAATTGAAATCACCACTTGAATGGTGGGAATGACACTAATGTTCCCCCTTGGGTTAGTTAGCACTTGAATAAGTTTTTCTCAAAACTTTGTGAACCAAAACTAGCTTTATGCAAATAAACTAGAGCTTAGCAAACCCTACTAGAATGTCTAGCACTTTTTCTTGAATTAGTTTGCGAGTACTCAACGTACTCACGGCTTTGTCCCTGGCTATTCAAATGGCCAGAGTATGAAGATGAACAAGGAGATGACCAGCAGGACGCCTACGACCACTAAGCGCCTTCCGACGTCAAGCGTTGGCCTGTGGACTAGAGAGTCCTTGTATCTTACGCTTCCGCTATGTTGAACTATGAACTTGTGTTTGTTCGTTGATCGATAGATCAACTATTCGTGTAATATGGATCATGTGATTCCAAATTTGTAAGACTTATGGTTTGTAATGAATGATGACTGTGATACTTAACTATTATGCCTCGCAACAACAATATTCCTGGGATTGCGATGTACGACATAATAGGCATTCGGACTTAAAAATCCGGGTGTTGACAAGTTGGTATCAGAGCCATTGTTTGACCTTAGAAGACCTTAGTTAGAATGGGCGTTCTGAAAAATTTAACTTTGAAATCAAATGAAAGGACTTATTTGTGAAAATTTACTACACTCTTGTCTTTGAGACTTTGCCAAAATTTGATCATGTTCTATCTTATTTAAATCAACTTAAAACCTTGCCACACTTTGCACTCTCTAACTTACTCATCCAATTCTCTTTCAGATGGAGCCGAATGAACCCCTCAACACCAAGTTTTATCAGCTTGGAAACGGAGGAAGCTTGATCTTCGAGCATGACCTCGACTCCCTGTCGGATCACCTTGGCCGCCCACACCCCGAGTTTCACGGGATTCAGGTGGACGACCAGCCGGGAGGGGAACTGCAGTGGATTATCACTGCAGACTTGAGAGGCAAGCTGGAGCCTCCCACCTCGGAGAGGATCCTTTTCTCTTTCAGGGAAAGCAACTGGCTCGACGGGCTTGCACGTGCTCTTCAGGAAGCACTTGCTCGTCTGTGCGGACAGAATACCGAAGCCCTTCGTGAGGAACGCTTTGCGCATCTCGCACGGCGTAACTCTGACGGAAGACCCATGGATGTGCCACTCCACCCCCAGTTGAGGCACCATGTGGATCACTTGGACTTCATGCTCTACCAGACTCAGAGGGACCTCGACGCCTCTCGCGCTTACGCGAACCAGACCCATGCTCACATCATCGAGCAGGGTGAGGCGATCAAGCTACTCAACAACGACCGCAGGAACCTTCGCCAGCAGCGTGCCAAGAAGGACGCTACGATTCGCCGCCTTCGCGACCGGATCGCGTCACTTGAGGCCACTGTCACGGCCCAGGAGGATCAGATTCGTCACATGGAGGAGGACGATGAAGGCATCGATATTCAGGGAGGAGACGCCTTTCTGAGCGATGACGATGACTTTGAGGAGGACGAGAACACCGAGGAGGAGGACTACGAGTTCCTGGAGGCCGGACAGGATGACTACGTCCCGATTGATATCGACGATGAGGAGTAGTTGCACTAGTTTCACTTATAGTAGGTGTGAGTTGTACCCCGTCCTTTGTATCGTAGCATGAGAATGGTTCTTAAAACCATTGGAGTATGTGTGTAGTTTGTACTATGTGTTGCATGAATGAATGAATGTTATGTTTGTCATGAAAAGATTACAAGTTTTCAAATGTTTTTCAAACTTAAATGAACCATAGAATGTTCCCTCTTATCTCATGATCTTCTATACCTTCAGATGGCCCCTCCGAATCGCACCAACGACGCGATGATGCAGCTTCTGCAAACCCTGCTTGCAGACCGGGAAACCGAGAGAGCCGAGCGCCAAGCCAACATCATCGCCTTGCAGAACATCGCCCAAGGCCATGGAAATCATGACCACCCCGGATCCAAGCTCAAGAACTTCCAGAACACCAACCCTCCGGTGTTTAGCAAGACCGAGGAGCCCCTCGACGCCGACGATTGGCTCCAGACTATGGAGAACAATCTGGAAGTAGCTGGAGTGGAAGCCAACGAGAAGGTGTTGTTCGCCACTCACTACCTCGCTGGACCAGCTCGCGCTTGGTGGACAAGTACCCGTGCCATGAACGGAGGTCAATTCATGACTTGGGAGGATTTCAAACTCAAGTTTAGCAAGTACCATGTACCCCCGGGTCTTATCAAAAAGATGAGGGATGAGTTCCGTGAACTGAAACAAGGTCGCATGACGGTGGTTGAGTACCGCGACAAGTTTCTCACCTTGTCAAGGTATGCCCCTGATGAGACGGACACCGTTGAAAAGAGGAAGGAGAGATTCCTGAACGGGCTGCATGATGAGATGCAGACTGTCCTCGTCAACATCCCCTTCGCCGACCTCGAAGCCCTTGTTGACTCCGCCATCCAGATGGAGGGCAAGTTGAACCAAGCCAATGAGAACCGCAAGCGCCGCATGGCAAATCAGAGTGGATCAAGCCATCCCCAAAAGTTTCGCCCTAGCTCAAGCGGAGGTTTCAATCCGAGACATAACAAACCCCCGATGCAGAACTCTCGCCCCGGTTATCAGAACCGAAGTGGAGGAAACTCCAAGCCAGGAGGCTACAACCCCAACTACAACAACAACAACTACAACCGCGCTCCACCTCGAGCCCCGAACACCAACAACACCAACACCAACACCAACCCCAGAACCGGGAGCAATGCCATTCCCGTTGCGAACAAGCAGGACAAGAGCACTATCACTTGTTATGAGTGTGGTGTAGTGGGGCACTACTCCAACGAGTGTCCCAAGCGTCTTGCCAAGCTCGCCGGCAACACCGCTGCTCCTGCTCAGCAGCAACGCCGTGTCTCCACCGGCAAGAAGTTCGCCCCCAACAATCCCAACAACCGCAACGGCCGCCTCTACCACATGAACGCCGAAGAAGCCCAGGAAGCCCCAGATGTGGTACTGGGTATGTTTTCTGTCAACCACACCCCTGCTAGAGTGTTGTTTGATTCCGGAGCATCGCATTCCTTTGTCACCGAAGATTTTGCATCAACAAGTAAAATTCAACCCCTCAGTTTGAAGCATGTTATGATAGTTCAAATCCCCGGATCAACCACCAAAGCCAGAAAATTTTGTAAAAATGTGCCAATCAAAATCCATGATGTTGATTTCTTTGCAAATCTCATCATACTTGGAACCAAAGGTTTGGAAGTTGTCCTAGGAATGGACTGGATGTCCAAGCACAATGGATTGATAGACTGCGCCAAGAAAGCCATAACCATGACTAGCAGCACCGGTATCGTAGTTGAGCACGTCTCTGAAAAACTACCCAGAAAATTTACCTGCAACCAAAGTGTATCCAAGCCTACTCTGGATCAAATCAGGGTCGTTTGTCGCTACCCTGATGTGTTTCCGGATGATCTACCCGGTATGCCCCCGGATCGGGATATCGAGTTTATCATCGAGTTAATCCCCGGAACTGGACCCATCGCCCAGAGAGCCTACAGCATGAACGCAGCCGAGCTTGTGGAGCTGAAGAAGCAAATAGATGACATGTTAGCCAAAGGTTTGATCAGACCAAGTGCATCCCCCTGGAGATCCCCCGTCTTGTTTGTCGACAAGAAGGATGGTGCAAATCGTTTATGCACCGACTATCGTAAGCTTAACGATGTCACCATCAAAAACAAATACCCCTTACCCAAGATCGAAGACTTGTTCGACCAACTCACCGGATCCCGAGTTTTCTCGAAAATTGATCTTAGAACTGGATACCACCAACTGAAAATCCGAGCCACCGATATTCCAAAAACTGCCTTTACCACCAGATATGGGTTGTATGAGTACAACGTCATGTCATTTGGACTGACCAATGCTCCCGCTTATTTCATGAATCTCATGAATAAGATCTTCATGAACTTCTTGGACAAATTTGTCGTTGTTTTCATCGACGACATTTTGGTCTACTCCAAGTCCGAAGAAGAACATGAACAGCATCTGGAGATTGTTCTAGAAACCCTGAGACAGCACCAGTTGTACGCCAAGTTTAGCAAGTGTGAGTTTTGGCTGGAAGAAGTTGGATTCCTCGGACACATCTTGTCTGCAGGAGGAATTGCCGTAGATCCCGCCAAGATCAAAACTGTTATGGAATGGAAAGCTCCGACCACACAAACTGAGGTCCGTGCTTTTCTTGGATTAGCCGGATATTACCGCAGATTTGTAGAAGGTTTTTCGAGCATCGCTCGACCAATGACCCAACTGCTGAAAAAGGACAGAAAGTTTGAGTGGACCGACAAGTGTGAAGAGAGCTTTCAACAGCTCAAGAGTAGACTGACAACAGCCCCAATCCTGATCATGCCAGATATCGCAAAGCCCTTTGACGTATATTGCGACGCCTCCAAGACTGGACTTGGATGCGTGCTTATGCAAGAAGGAAAGGTTGTATCCTACCTTTCTAGGCAACTCAAGCAACATGAGCAGAACTACCCAACCCACGACCTAGAGCTTGCAGCCGTGGTTTTAGCCTTGAAAGTTTGGCGTCATTACCTCATGGGTAATCGATGCGAGATTTATTCCGACCACAAAAGCCTCAAATACATTTTCACCCAGAAGGAGTTAAACATGAGACAACGCCGATGGATCGAATTGATCAAGGATTACGACATGGAGATTCACTACCACCCCGGCAAGGCCAATGTGGTAGCGGATGCTTTGAGTCGACTGCCGTGCCAGTTGAACTCCATGCTCGCAACCGAACAGCCTAGTTTGCACCAAGAGTTTGAACAGTTCAGACTTGAACTTGTAAGTGAAGGATTCCTAGCCAGCATCGAACTGCAACCCACCTTGATTGGTCAGATCAAGGAAGCCCAGAAGGACAACGCTAGCATTGACGGAATCAAGAAACAGATAGCCGCAGGAAAAGCCCCCGGATTCACCATTGACGAAGCCGGAGTGCTTTGGTACAAAGAACGCCTCTGCGTACCATCGGACTCTGACCTGAAACAAGTCATCCTGCAAGAAGCCCATGACACCCTTTACTCAATCCACCCCGGAGGTACCAAGATGTACCAGGACCTGAAAGAACAATTTTGGTGGCACGGAATGAAGAGAGAGATCGGTAGCTATATCGCTAAGTGTGACATCTGCCAGCGAGTTAAGGCAGAACACCAGAGACCCGCCGGACTGTTGCAACCCCTTCAGATTCCAGAATGGAAATGGGACTCCGTAGGAATGGACTTTATCACCGGACTGCCCAAATCCAGCAAAGGCAATGATTCCATATGGGTAGTGGTCGATAGATTGACCAAAGTCGCCCATTTCATCGCCGTCAAAACCACCTATCAAGGCCCCAAGTTAGCTGAACTCTACATCTCCAGAATAGTCGCTTTGCATGGAACCCCCAAATCGATAGTGTCAGATAGAGGATCACAGTTCACCTCAAGGTTCTGGCAGAAAGTGCATGAAGGACTAGGCACTCGCCTAAATTTCAGCACCGCCTATCACCCTCAGACCGACGGACAGACTGAGAGAGTAAACCAGATACTAGAAGACATGCTTAGAGCATGCGTACTGGAATACGGATCCAAGTGGGAAGACTGCCTACCTTACGCAGAATTCTCATACAACAATAGTTATCAAGCCAGCCTACAGATGGCCCCCTTTGAAGCCTTGTACGGAAGGAAGTGCCGTACCCCCCTGAACTGGTCAGAAGTCGGAGAGAGTCAAGTTTTCGGCCCAGACGTTCTTCGTGAAGCCGAAGAGAAGGTTCACAAGATCCGTGAGTACCTCAAGACTGCGCAATCCAGACAGAAGAGCTACGCCGACAAGAGACGTCGGGAGATGACCTTTGAGATCGGAGATTTTGTCTATCTCAAAGTATCCCCCTTGAAAGGGATGCAAAGGTTTCAGCTGAAAGGAAAGCTTGCACCTCGCTACGTGGGACCTTTCCAAGTCCTCAGCCGCCGAGGTGAAGTATCTTATCAACTGGAGTTGCCTGAAGAAATGTCGGCTGTGCACGACGTTTTTCACATCTCACTTCTCCGGAAATGTCTTGAAGTCCCTGAGAAGACCGAAGTGTTCAAGAACATCGATCACCGATCGGTGGATATCAACAAGGATCTGACTTACCGCGAAGTGCCGATTCGCATCCTAGAAGAAGCATACAGAACCACCCGCACCCGAAGCATCAAGTTTCTCAAGATCCAATGGAGCAATCATACCGAGGATGAAGCCACCTGGGAACGCGAAGACTTCATGAAGAAAGAGTACCCAGATCTCTTTAGTACCTAACTTTCTTTTTGATCTCGGGACGAGATCTTTTGTAAGGGGGAAGGGTTTGTAACACCCCAAATTTCAATGAAAAAGAAAGTTAGAAGATTCCAGAAATACAAAATTTCAAACCAACAAAAACTTTTCTTTTGCATATAGTACCATGCATAGGACTTGTGCATTTGAGTGATATGCCATGATGATTGTTATTACTTGTTATTGATATGCTCTAAAACCCTAGAGTGATCATGTGAAGATCACCAACCAAATAAATCAAAAAGGGAAGAAATTCCCATAATTGAAAAACCCTAAAAACCCTCACATATGCCCTATGGCATTTTTATAAATTTTGACCCTAGACCTATTTGGTCTTCACCATTAGTTGAATAATGTTGTGAAATACTTATCCCAACTTTTGGAAGCAAGGGTTCACAATTCAATTGATTTTCCAACACTTTTCCCACTCACATGTGATGATGACCAAATCTGCCAATTATAGTCTGGTCACCACTTTGAGCCCCTGCAATTCAATTTTCCCAAACCATTCTTTGCTAACTCCTTGCACCATTTCAAAGTCAACATCAAGGTGAACAACTTTGATGAAGACCACCCTGCCAAATTCATCTTTGATCACTAGCTATGCTCATCCAAAGTTGCAACTTTTTAATAAGTTCAACAATCTCCACTTAGCCATTTTGGGCCATTTTTGAAATCCAATTTTTCCACCACCACCTCAATTCATCTCTGGTCAATTACAACTTATCTCAACCTTCACATATCACAAACTTTCACCTTTTGAACTTTTTCCAATTTGGATAATTTTGCATTTTCCAAAATTGGGCACTATTTGCAACTATTGCAAATAGTGATCTACCTCACCTAAACCTACACCATTGTGTCCCCTGGTTCCCTCTAACCCTAAATGAAACATAGTGGAGCTAAGGAGGGAGAGAGAGCAAGCATGGCATGGCCATGCCGGCCACATGCCGGCCATGCCGCACCACCCCCTCTCCCCTTGCTTCCCCAACCCTGGCCCCTGCGCCACCGTGTGCCACCACCTCTCCTACGCCACCCTAGCACAGCCCTGGTCGAGGAGGAGCTCGACAACGCCGGACCAGCGCGCGTCCATGGCGCCCTGGACGCCGCTCGCGTCGCGCGTGAGCACGCCGCGGACACGTACTGGCCACGCGCCGCGCCACCATCTCGCGTTCGCCCTGGCCCCGCTGACTAGCCGTTGAGCATCACCACACCACCACGACACCGCCAGACATGGCCCCAACCAGACCCTGGACCGCCGTCGCCGTAGACGGGGAAGAAGATCCCGCCACTGCCGCCGCACGACATGGAAGCAACGCGAACTATTCTGACGCCGCCCGACCAAGCCAACACCACCCCTAGCTTCGCCTGGACGAGGAGAACCCGACCGCACCCTCGCCTAGCCCAACCGCTCGCCGGAGACGCCGCGAGCATGTCGACCACCACCCTGCCCCGCGACCCTTGCTCAACCCTATAAATAGAGCGTTCCCTGGACCTGACCGAGCACACCACCTCACTCCCCACCTCTCACTGCTTCGCCACAACCACTCCACCCACTCGATCGTCGCCGGAGCTGCTCCAATTTGAAGATCGGAGCCGCCCGTACCCGGAGGTCGCCGCCGTCGATTGGAGCTGTTCCAGGAGGAGCCGCCGGTACCAGCTGCTTCGCCGTCGTCCACATCTACCCCGCGCACACTGCCAGCCACCGCGGGAGCCCTGGTTAGCTCTCCCACCCCCTAGGCTCGCCGCCAGAACCTCGGCATCTCGCCGGAGAAGACGATGGCTCTGAGCCGTCGATCTACTCTCTAATCCTACGCCCCACGTCGCCCCGTACCGTTTCGGGTTTTAAAGGAGGCTGACGGGTGGACCCCACCCTGTCAGCAGGCCCGCGCGCACTGGATGCGCTGCTGGGCCGTTTTTCTCTTTTTAAACAGTTTCGGCCCACGTTGGTTTCCCGCCGGCCTGTTTAATTCAAATTCGTTTTAAACATTTTCCAAACATTTTCAATACTGCCCAAACTTTGAAATTAAGTAGTTTCCAATTGGCTAAACCAAATCTAGTGAATTTGATATTGTTGGAAAGCCACTGAAATTCTCTATCCAATGCCACTGGCCTCTTGGTCAAATTCTTTGTAGAATTAATGTGACAAAAATAACAAGCCAGGGACTTTTCCCTATTCAAATAATTCTTAAAAATCAACCAAAATAGATATTAAGTTAATTCCAACTCTAATAGCTCACATTTGACTTACACTAATTGTTTATGCAATAAAATGGTGTGGTCACTTTGCATGATCATGCCATGGTTTTGTGAATGGATATTTTGACTAGTTTAACTAGTTGATATTGTCCAAAACCATTAAAGTTAAATTGTGTGAAGTCTTACACTTCATTTAAACTTGTCTCACATGAATTCATGAGATGTTTGGACCCCTGGTTCCAAACTCTCTTATATGAATTTCTTGAGATTTAAATCAAATATAGTGTTATTTAAATGGCATGAGGTGTTCCACCTCATTTAAATCATTCTCCCAAATGATGATGATGATGAACATTTGATCTAGGTC
The DNA here is from genome assembly GCA_030979885.1 of Lolium multiflorum. Classification (NCBI taxonomy): domain Eukaryota; kingdom Viridiplantae; phylum Streptophyta; class Magnoliopsida; order Poales; family Poaceae; genus Lolium; species Lolium multiflorum. The sequence continues at coordinate 64,684,923 of CM061750.1, forward strand.
AAGATGAGTTCATCCATGATTGTGGAGAAATTAAATCTTAAGAAGATTTCAATGAGAGGAAATTATTTCTCAAGAACCCTATGGAAACTATCATCTACATTTAGAATACAAACCCTATTTTAATCCCACAACCCATGCACCCTAGTTTATTTATGTGTGTGCATAGAGTAGTTTGTGTGTTTATTTGTGATGTGTGGAATAGCCCTGGAATTAGTGAGTAATTATACTCGTATTCAAATTTAGACGGTAGCACCGGAGAGTACGCCGAAGAAGAAGGTTGCTACCAGGAGGAGGAAGAGGAACAGTTTGAGAACTACCAAGGCAAGCTAATTTACTATGCAAGCTTTTATTCTTGCCAAGTGCAAAGCCCCTTGGGGCAAGGCACCATGTCTTACCTTTTCTTATATGAACCCATCCCAAGTTTTTACTTGTTTTCCAAATGATTTACTTTTATAGTTAACTTTGGTCAAAGTACAAGTTGGATATTAGAGTAGTGAGTTAGTCTTTCCAAGAAAAGCAAGGTAGCACCCCTCATGAATTAGAGCTAGTGCTAATGAACTAAACTTGACTACTCTAGATGGGAACTTTGTGATTTTGAAAGGATTTTGAAACCTTGGAATGAAGATGCATTCCATTGAATGATTTTTGAAGGTGAATATGACCAAGAGAAGATGGTGATTTTTGATAAAACATGATGTTGGTTTGAATGCGATACCTTTCCAATTCTCAAGTACCCCCACAATACCTGATTATGGGTAGGGCTTAACTGGAAGTTTATGCGTCTTAGTATGGGTTCCCTCTAAACAAGCGTCATCGGGGTTATGCCGAAAGCTGCCTCTACCACAAAAGAAACGATACGATATGATGCGAAATGAGGTGAATGTCCGGCCCAAGCCTGTGCAGTTCCCAGGTTGACAGTTGGTCTTCACTGGGAGGCCAAGCTCATGGGGAGAGGTGCTCATACTAGGGTTCGTAAGTGAAAGGTTATGGTTGATGATCCGCGTACTGTGTTACGATTATTCGGGGAAATCCCGACGGATGAAATCAAATGTTGTGGCACAAGTGTGCAACCTCTGCAGAGTGTAAACCTATTCGAATAGCCGCGTCCACGGTTACGGACGGTTGGAAAGGCCATACAGTTTCCGATGTCATATCTTTGAAAATGATGTTGAAAGGTGATGGTGAATTGACTTGTGGTGAATTGAATTGAAATCACCACTTGAATGGTGGGAATGACACTAATGTTCCCCCTTGGGTTAGTTAGCACTTGAATAAGTTTTTCTCAAAACTTTGTGAACCAAAACTAGCTTTATGCAAATAAACTAGAGCTTAGCAAACCCTACTAGAATGTCTAGCACTTTTTCTTGAATTAGTTTGCGAGTACTCAACGTACTCACGGCTTTGTCCCTGGCTATTCAAATGGCCAGAGTATGAAGATGAACAAGGAGATGACCAGCAGGACGCCTACGACCACTAAGCGCCTTCCGACGTCAAGCGTTGGCCTGTGGACTAGAGAGTCCTTGTATCTTACGCTTCCGCTATGTTGAACTATGAACTTGTGTTTGTTCGTTGATCGATAGATCAACTATTCGTGTAATATGGATCATGTGATTCCAAATTTGTAAGACTTATGGTTTGTAATGAATGATGACTGTGATACTTAACTATTATGCCTCGCAACAACAATATTCCTGGGATTGCGATGTACGACATAATAGGCATTCGGACTTAAAAATCCGGGTGTTGACACTCTCGACCCCCAAAACGACTAACCCAAAGTAACAAACAAGGGTATGCAAAAAACACAAGTTTTTTTTTGTTTTTACTGTTCGGTTTTGCATGGGCTATTTCATCCCGATGCTATCCAGGTCCTAGACGCCCCAGATACGGATGTCTACGATAGGGTGTTGGTGTCACATTAGAGAAGATACGGTGACGAAATTGATTATAGGCATCATCTAGAAGAGGGAAGTAGTTAAGAGTAACAACATGAATAAGAACAAGCTCCGATTGAGGCCGTTTAGAAAGCATTGAAAATCTCTTTGGGATCTAAGATGAAATTACTTCACTTTCTCACGATCTATATAAATTTTAATGTACGCACACATCCCCTCACACGTGTTGAAACTCTCGAAAAACGACTAACCCAAAGTAACAAACAAGTATGCAAAAAACACAAGTTTTTTTTTTTTCTGTTCGGTTTTGCATGGGCTATTTCATCCCGATGCTATCCAGGTCCTAGACGCCCCAGATACGGATGTCTACGGTAGGGTGTTGGTGTCACATTAGAGAAGATACGGTGACGAAATTGATTATAGGCATCATCTAGAAGAGGGAAGTAGTTAAGAGTAACAACATGAATAAGAACAAGCTCCGATTGAGGCCGTTTAGAAAGCATTGAAAATCTCTTTGGGATCTAAGATGAAATTACTTCACTTTCTCACGATCTATATAAATTTTAGTGTACGCACACATCCCCTCACACATGTTGAAACTCTCGACCCCCAAAACGACTAACCCAAAGTAACAAACAAGTATGCAAAAAACACAAGTTTTTTTTGTTTTTACTGTTCGGTTTTGCATGGGCTATTTCATCCCGATGCTTTCCAGGTCCTAGACGCCCCAGATACGGATGTCTACGAGAGGGTGTTGGTGTCACATTAGAGAAGATACGGTGACGAAATTGATTATAGGCATCATCTAGAAGAGGGAAGTAGTTAAGAGTAACAACATGAATAAGAACAAGCTCCGATTGAGGCCGTTTAGAAAGCATTGAAAATCTCTTTGGGATCTAAGATGAAATTACTTCACTTTCTCACGATCTATATAAATTTTAGTGTACGCATACATCCCCTCACACGTGTTGAAACTCTCGACCCCCAAAACGACTAACCCAAAGTAACAAACAAGTATGCAAAAACACAAGTTTTTTTTGTTCGGTTTTGCATGGGTTATTTCATCCCGATGCTATCCAGGTCCTAGACGCCCCAGATACGGATGTCTACGATAGGGTGTTGGTGTCACATTAGAGAAGATACGGTGACGAAATTGATTATAGGCATCATCTAGAAGAGGGAAGTAGTTAAGAGTAACAACATGAATAAGAACAAGCTCCGATTGAGGCCGTTTAGAAAGCATTGAAAATCTCTTTGGTATCTAAGATGAAATTACTTCACTTTCTCATGATCTATATAAATTTTAGTGTACGCACACATCCCCTCACACGTGTTGAAACTCTCGACCCCAAAACGACTAACCCAAAGTAACAAACAAGGGTATGCAAAAAACACAAGTTTTTTTGTTTTTTTACTGTTCGGTTTTGCATGGGCTATTTCATCCCGATGCTATCCAGGTCCTAGACGCCCCTAATACAGATGTCTACGATAGGGTGTTGGTGTCACATTAGAGAAGATACGGTGACGAAATTGATTATAGGCATCATCTAGAAGAGGGAAGTAGTTAAGAGTAACAACATGAATAAGAACAAGCTCCGATTGAGGCCGTTTAGAAAGCATTGAAAATCTCTTTGGGATCTAAGATGAAATTACTTCACTTTCTCACGATCTATATAAATTTTAGTGTACGCACACATCCCCTCACACGTGTTGAAACTCTCGACCCCCAAAATGACTAACCCAAAGTAACAAACAAGTATGCAAAAAACACAAGTTTTTTTTTGTTTTTACTGTTCGGTTTTGCATGGGCTATTTCATCCCGATGCTATCCAGGTCCTAGACGCCCCAGATACGGATGTCTATGATAGGGTGTTGGTGTCACATTAGAGAAGATACGGTGACGAAATTGATTATAGGCATCATCTAGAAGAGGGAAGTAGTTAAGAGTAACAACATGAATAAGAACAAGCTCCGATTGAGGCCGTTTAGAAAGCATTGAAAATCTCTTTGGGATCTAAGATGAAATTACTTCACTTTCTCACGATCTATATAAATTTTAATGTACGCACACATCCCCTCACACGTGTTGAAACTCTCGACCATCAAAACGACTAACCCAAAGTAACAAACAAGGGTATGCAAAAAACACAAGTTTTTTTGTTTTTTGTTCGGTTTTGCATGGGCTATTTCATCCCGATGCTATCCAGGTCCTAGACGCCCCTGATACGGATGTCTACGATAGGGTGTTGGTGTCACATTAGAGAAGATACGGTGACGAAATTGATTATAGGCATCATCTAGAAGAGGGAAGTAGTTAAGAGTAACAACATGAATAAGAACAAGCTCCGATTGAGGCCGTTTAGAAAGCATTGAAAATCTCTTTGGGATCTAAGATGAAATTACTTCACTTTCTCACGATCTATATAAATTTTAGTGTACGCACACATCCCCTCACACGTGTTGAAACTCTCGACCCCCAAAACGACTAACCCAAAGTAACAAACAAGGGTATGCAAAAAACACAAGTTTTTTTGTTTTTACTGTTCGGTTTTGCATGGGCTATTTCATCCCGATGCTATCCAGGTCCTAGACGCCCCTGATACGGATGTCTACGATAGGGTGTTGGTGTCACATTAGAGAAGATACGGTGACGAAATTGATTATAGGCATCATCTAGAAGAGGGAAGTAGTTAAGAGTAACAACATGAATAAGAACAAGCTCCGATTGAGGCCGTTTAGAAAGCATTGAAAATCTCTTTGGGATCTAAGATGAAATTACTTCACTTTCTCACGATCTATATAAATTTTAATGTACGCACACATCCCCTCACACGTGTTGAAACTCTCGACCCCCAAAACGACTAACCCAAAGTAACAAACAAGTATGCAAAAAACACAAGTTTTTTTTGTTTTTACTGTTCGGTTTTGCATGGGCTATTTCATCCCGATGCTATCCAGGTCCTAGACGCCCCAGATACGGATGTCTATGATAGGGTGTTGGTGTCACATTAGAGAAGATACGGTGACGAAATTGATTATAGGCATCATCTAGAAGAGGGAAGTAGTTAAGAGTAACAACATGAATAAGAACAAGCTCCGATTGAGGCCGTTTAGAAAGCATTGAAAATCTCTTTGGTATCTAAGATGAAATTACTTCACTTTCTCACGATCTATATAAATTTTAGTGTATGCACACATCCCCTCACACGTGTTGAAACTCTCGACCCCCAAAACGACTAACCCAAAGTAACAAACAAGTATGCAAAAACACAAGTTTTTTTTGTTTTTACTGTTCGGTTTTGCATGGGCTATTTCATCCCGATGCTATCCAGGTCCTAGACGCCCCAGATACGGATGTCTACGGTAGGGTGTTGGTGTCACATTAGAGAAGATACGGTGACGAAATTGATTATAGGCATCATCTAGAAGAGGGAAGTAGTTAAGAGTAACAACATGAATAAGAACAAGCTCCGATTGAGGCCGTTTAGAAAGCATTGAAAATCTCTTTGGGATCTAAGATGAAATTACTTCACTTTCTCACGATCTATATAAATTTTAGTGTACGCACACATCCCCTCACACATGTTGAAACTCTCGACCCCCAAAACGACTAACCCAAAGTAACAAACAAGTATGCAAAAAACACAAGTTTTTTTTGTTTTTACTGTTCGGTTTTGCATGGGCTATTTCATCCCGATGCTATCCAGGTCCTAGACGCCCCAGATACGGATGTCTACGATAGGGTGTTGGTGTCACATTAGAGAAGATACGGTGACGAAATTGATTATAGGCATCATCTAGAAGAGGGAAGTAGTTAAGAGTAACAACATGAATAAGAACAAGCTCCGATTGAGGCCGTTTAGAAAGCATTGAAAATCTCTTTGGGATCTAAGATGAAATTACTTCACTTTCTCACGATCTATATAAATTTTAGTGTACGCACACATCCCCTCACACGTGTTGAAACTCTCGACCCCAAAACGACTAACCCAAAGTAACAAACAAGTATGCAAAAAACACAAGTTTTTTTTTTTTCGGTTTTGCATGGGTTATTTCATCCCGATGCTATCCAGGTCCTAGACGCCCCAGATACGGTGTCTACGATAGGGTGTTGGTGTCACATTAGAGAAGATACGGTGACGAAATTGATTATAGGCATCATCTAGAAGAGGGAAGTAGTTAAGAGTAACAACATGAATAAGAACAAGCTCCGATTGAGGCCGTTTAGAAAGCATTGAAAATCTCTTTGGTATCTAAGATGAAATTACTTCACTTTCTCACGATCTATATAAATTTTAGTGTACGCACACATCCCCTCACACGTGTTGAAACTCTCGACCCCCAAAACGACTAACCCAAAGTAACAAACAAGGGTATGCAAAAAACACAAGTTTTTTTGTTTTTACTGTTCGGTTTTGCATGGGCTATTTCATCCCGATGCTATCCAGGTCCTAGACGCCCCTGATACGGATGTCTACGATAGGGTGTTGGTGTCACATTAGAGAAGATACGGTGACGAAATTGATTATAGGCATCATCTAGAAGAGGAAGTAGTTAAGAGTAACAACATGAATAAGAACAAGCTCCGATTGAGGCCGTTTAGAAAGCATTGAAAATCTCTTTGGGATCTAAGATGAAATTACTTCACTTTCTCACGATCTATATAAATTTTAGTGTACGCACACATCCCCTCACACGTGTTGAAACTCTCGACCCCAAAATGACTAACCCAAAGTAACAAACAAGTATGCAAAAAACACAAGTTTTTTTTGTTTTTACTGTTCGGTTTTGCATGGGCTATTTCATCCCGATGTCCAGGTCCTAGACGCCCAGATACGGATGTCTACGATAGGGTGTTGGTGTCACATTAGATAAGGTGACGAAATTGATTATAGGCATCATCTAGAAGAGGGAAGTAGTTAAGAGTAACAACATGAATAAGAACAAGCTCCGATTGAGGCCGTTTAGAAAGCATTGAAAATCTCTTTGGGATCTAAGATGAAATTACTTCACTTTCTCACGATCTATATAAATTTTAATGTACGCACACATCCCCTCACATGTGTTGAAACTCTCGACCCCCAAAACGACTAACCCAAAGTAACAAACAAGTATGCAAAAAACACAAGTTTTTTGTTTTTACTGTTCGGTTTTGCATGGGCTATTTCATCCCGATGCTATCCAGGTCCTAGACGCCCCAGATACGGATGTCTACGATAGGGTGTTGGTGTCACATTAGAGAAGATACGGTGACGAAATTGATTATAGGCATCATCTAGAAGAGGGAAGTAGTTAAGAGTAACAACATGAATAAGAACAAGCTCCGATTGAGGCCGTTTAGAAAGCATTGAAAATCTCTTTGGGATCTAAGATGAAATTACTTCACTTTCTCACGATCTATATAAATTTTAGTGTACGCACACATCCCCTCACACGTGTTGAAACTCTCGACCCCCAAAACGACTAACCCAAAGTAACAAACAAGGGTATGCAAAAAACACAAGTTTTTTTTTGTTTTTACTGTTCGGTTTTGCATGGGCTATTTCATCCCGATGCTATCCAGGTCCTAGACGCCCCTGATACGGATGTCTACGATAGGGTGTTGGTGTCACATTAGAGAAGATACGGTGACGAAATTGATTATAGGCATCATCTAGAAGAGGGAAGTAGTTAAGAGTAACAACATGAATAAGAACAAGCTCCGATTGAGGCCGTTTAGAAAGCATTGAAAATCTCTTTGGGATCTAAGATGAAATTACTTCACTTTCTCACGATCTATATAAATTTTAATGTACGCACACATCCCCTCACACGTGTTGAAACTCTCGACCCCAAAACGACTAACCCAAAGTAACAAACAAGTATGCAAAAAACACAAGTTTTTTTGTTTTTACTGTTCGGTTTTGCATGGGCTATTTCATCCCGATGCTATCCAGTCCTAGACGCCCCAGATACGGATGTCTATGATAGGGTGTTGGTGTCACATTAGAGAAGATACGGTGACGAAATTGATTATAGGCATCATCTAGAAGAGGGAAGTAGTTAAGAGTAACAACATGAATAAGAACAAGCTCCGATTGAGGCCGTTTAGAAAGCATTGAAAATCTCTTTGGTATCTAAGATGAAATTACTTCACTTTCTCACGATCTATATAAATTTTAGTGTATGCACACATCCCCTCACACGTGTTGAAACTCTCGACCCCAAAAACGACTAACCCAAAGTAACAAACAAGTATGCAAAAAACACAAGTTTTTTTTGTTTTTACTGTTCGGTTTTGCATGGGCTATTTCATCCCGATGCTATCCAGGTCCTAGACGCCCCAGACGGATGTCTACGATAGGGTGTTGGTGTCACATTAGAGAAGATACGGTGACGAAATTGATTATAGGCATCATCTAGAAGAGGGAAGTAGTTAAGAGTAACAACATGAATAAGAACAAGCTCCGATTGAGGCCGTTTAGAAAGCATTGAAAATCTCTTTGGGATCTAAGATGAAATTACTTCACTTTCTCACGATCTATATAAATTTTAGTGTACGCACACATCCCCTCACACGTGTTGAAATTCTCGACCCCCAAAACGACTAACCCAAAGTAACAAACAAGTATGCAAAAAACACAAGTTTTTTTTTACTGTTCGGTTTTGCATGGGTTATTTCATCCCGATGCTATCCAGGTCCTAGACGCCCCAGATACGGATGTCTACGATAGGGTGTTGGTGTCACATTAGAGAAGATACGGTGACGAAAATGATTATAGGCATCATCTAGAAGAGGGAAGTAGTTAAGAGTAACAACATGAATAAGAACAAGCTCCGATTGAGGCCGTTTAGAAAGCATTGAAAATCTCTTTGGTATCTAAGATGAAATTACTTCACTTTCTCACGATCTATATAAATTTTAGTGTACGCACACATCCCCTCACACGTGTTGAAACTCTCGACCCCAAAACGACTAACCCAAAGTAACAAACAAGTATGCAAAAAACACAAGTTTTTTTTGTTTTTACTGTTCGGTTTTGCATGGGCTATTTCATCCCGATGCTATCCAGGTCCTAGACGCCCCAGATACGGATGTCTACGATAGGGTGTTGGTGTCACATTAGAGAAGATACGGTGACGAAATTGATTATAGGCATCATCTAGAAGAGGGAAGTAGTTAAGAGTAACAACATGAATAAGAACAAGCTCCGATTGAGGCCGTTTAGAAAGCATTGAAAATCTCTTTGGGATCTAAGATGAAATTACTTCACTTTCTCACGATCTATATAAATTTTAGTGTACGCACACATCCCCTCACACGTGTTGAAACTCTCGACCCCCAAAACGACTAACCCAAAGTAACAAACAAGTATGCAAAAAACACAAGTTTTTTTTGTTTTTACTATTCGGTTTTGCATGGGCTATTTCATCCCGATGCTATCCAGGTCCTAGACGCCCAGATACGGATGTCTACAATAGGGTGTTGGTGTCACATTAGAGAAGATACGGTGACGAAATTGATTATAGGCATCATCTAGAAGAGGGAAGTAGTTAAGAGTAACAACATGAATAAGAACAAGCTCCGATTGAGGCCGTTTAGAAAGCATTGAAAATCTCTTTGGGATCTAAGATGAAATTACTTCACTTTCTCACGATCTATATAAATTTTAATGTACGCACACATCCCCTCACACGTGTTGAAACTCTCGACCCCAAAACGACTAACCCAAAGTAACAAACAAGTATGCAAAAAACACAAGTTTTTTTGTTTTTACTGTTCGGTTTTGCATGGGCTATTTCATCCCGATGCTATCCAGGTCCTAGACGCCCCAGATACGGATGTCTACGGTAGGGTGTTGGTGTCACATTAGAGAAGATACGGTGACGAAATTGATTATAGGCATCATCTAGAAGAGGGAAGTAGTTAAGAGTAACAACATGAATAAGAACAAGCTCCGATTGAGGCCGTTTAGAAAGCATTGAAAATCTCTTTGGGATCTAAGATGAAATTACTTCACTTTCTCACGATCTATATAAATTTTAGTGTACGCACACATCCCCTCACACGTGTTGAAACTCTCGACCCCCAAAACGACTAACCCAAAGTAACAAACAAGTATGCAAAAAACACAAGTTTTTTTTTTGTTTGTTCGGTTTTGCATGGGTTATTTCATCCCGATGCTATCCAGGTCCTAGACGCCCCAGATACGGATGTCTACGATAGGGTGTTGGTGTCACATTAGAGAAGATACGGTGACGAAATTGATTATAGGCATCATCTAGAAGAGGGAAGTAGTTAAGAGTAACAACATGAATAAGAACAAGCTCCGATTGAGGCCGTTTAGAAAGCATTGAAAATCTCTTTGGTATCTAAGATGAAATTACTTCACTTTCTCACGATCTATATAAATTTTAATGTACACACACATCCCCTCACACGTGTTTAAACTCTCGACCCCCAAAACGACTAACCCAAAGTAACAAACAAGTATGCAAAAAACACAAGTTTTTTTTTTACTGTTCGGTTTTGCATGGGCTATTTCATCCCGATGCTATCCAGGTCCTAGACGCCCCAGATACGGATGTCTACGATAGGGTGTTGGTGTCACATTAGAGAAGATACGGTGACAAAATTGATTATAGGCATCATCTAGAAGAGGGAAGTAGTTAAGAGTAACAACATGAATAAGAACAAGCTCCGATTGAGGCCGTTTAGAAAGCATTGAAAATCTCTTTGGGATCTAAGATGAAATTACTTCACTTTCTCACGATCTATATAAATTTTAGTGTACGCACACATCCCCTCACACGTGTTGAAACTCTCGACCCCAAAACGACTAACCCAAAGTAACAAACAAGGGTATGCAAAAAACACAAGTTTTTTTTTGTTTTTACTGTTCGGTTTTGCATGGGCTATTTCATCCCGATGCTATCCAGGTCCTAGACGCCCCAGATACGGATGTCTACGATAGGGTGTTGGTGTCACATTAGAGAAGATACGGTGACGAAATTGATTATAGGCATCATCTAGAAGAGGGAAGTAGTTAAGAGTAACAACATGAATAAGAACAAGCTCCGATTGAGGCCGTTTAGAAAGCATTGAAAATCTCTTTGGGATCTAAGATGAAATTACTTCACTTTCTCACGATCTATATAAATTTTAGTGTACGCACACATCCCCTCACACGTGTTGAAACTCTCGACCCCCAAAACGACTAACCCAAAGTAACAAACAAGTATGCAAAAAACACAAGTTTTTTTTTGTTTTTACTGTTCGGTTTTGCATGGGTTATTTCATCCCGATGCTATCCAGGTCCTAGACGCCCAGATACGGATGTCTACGATAGGGTGTTGGTGTCACATTAGAGAAGATACGGTGACAAAAATGATTATAGGCATCATCTAGAAGAGGGAAGTAGTTAAGAGTAACAACATGAATAAGAACAAGCTCCGATTGAGGCCGTTTAGAAAGCATTGAAAATCTCTTTGGTATCTAAGATGAAATTACTTCACTTTCTCACGATCTATATAAATTTTAGTGTACGCACACATCCCCTCACATGTGTTGAAACTCTCGACCCCAAAACGACTAACCCAAAGTAACAAACAAGTATGCAAAAAACACAAGTTTTTTTTGTTTTTACTGTTCGGTTTTGCATGGGATGCTATCCAGGTCCTAGACGCCCCTGATACGGATGTCTACGATAGGGTGTTGGTGTCACATTAGAGAAGATACGGTGACGAAATTGATTATAGGCATCATCTAGAAGAGGGAAGTAGTTAAGAGTAACAACATGAATAAGAACAAGCTCCGATTGAGGCCGTTTAGAAAGCATTGAAAATCTCTTTGGGATCTAAGATGAAATTACTTCACTTTCTCACGATCTATATAAATTTTAATGTACGCACACATCCCCTCACACGTGTTGAAACTCTCGACCCCCAAAACGACTAACCCAAAGTAACAAACAAGTATGCAAAAAACACAAGTTTTTTTTTGTTTTTACTGTTCGGTTTTGCATGGGCTATTTCATCCCGATGCTATCCAGGTCCTAGACGCCCCTGATACGGATGTCTACGATAGGGTGTTGGTGTCACATTAGAGAACATACGGTGACGAAATTGATTATAGGCATCATCTAGAAGAGGGAAGTAGTTAAGAGTAACAACATGAATAAGAACAAGCTCCGATTGAGGCCGTTTAGAAAGCATTGAAAATCTCTTTGGGATCTAAGATGAAATTACTTCACTTTCTCACGATCTATATAAATTTTAGTGTACGCACACATCCCCTCACACGTGTTGAAACTCTCGACCCCCAAAACGACTAACCCAAAGTAACAAACAAGTATGCAAAAAACACAAGTTTTTTTGTTTTTACTGTTCGGTTTTGCATGGGCTATTTCATCCCGATGCTATCCAGGTCCTAGACGCCCCAGATACGGATGTCTACGATAGGGTGTTGGTGTCACATTAGAGAAGATACGGTGACGAAATTGATTATAGGCATCATCTAGAAGAGGGAAGTAGTTAAGAGTAACAACATGAATAAGAACAAGCTCCGATTGAGGCCGTTTAGAAAGCATTGAAAATCTCTTTGGGATCTAAGATGAAATTACTTCACTTTCTCACGATCTATATAAATTTTAATGTACGCACACATCCCCTCACACGTGTTGAAACTCTCGACCCCAAAACGACTAACCCAAAGTAACAAACAAGTACGCAAAAACACAAGTTTTTTTTGTTTTTACTGTTCGGTTTTGCATGGGATATTTCATCCTGATGCTATCCAGGTCCTAGACGCCCCAGATACGGATGTCTACGGTAGGGTGTTGGTGTCACATTAGAGAAGATACGGTGACGAAATTGATTATAGGCATCATCTAGAAGAGGGAAGTAGTTAAGAGTAACAACATGAATAAGAACAAGCTCCGATTGAGGCCGTTTAGAAAGCATTGAAAATCTCTTTGGGATCTAAGATGAAATTACTTCACTTTCTCACGATCTATATAAATTTTAGTGTACGCACACATCCCCTCACACGTGTTGAAACTCTCGACCCCAAAACGACTAACCCAAAGTAACAAACAAGTATGCAAAAAACACAAGTTTTTTTGTTTTTTGTTCGGTTTTGCATGGATTATTTCATCCCGATGCTATCCAGGTCCTAGACGCCCCGATACGGATGTCTACGATAGGGTGTTGGTGTCACATTAGAGAAGATACGATGACGAAATTGATTATAGGCATCATCTAGAAGAGGGAAGTAGTTAAGAGTAACAACATGAATAAGAACAAGCTCCGATTGAGGCCGTTTAGAAAGCATTGAAAATCTCTTTGGGATCTAAGATGAAATTACTTCACTTTCTCACGATCTATATAAATTTTAGTGTACGCACACATCCCCTCACATGTGTTGAAACTCTCGACCCCCAAAACGACTAACCCAAAGTAACAAACAAGTATGCAAAAAACACAAGTTTTTTTTTACTGTTCGGTTTTGCATGGGTTATTTCATCCCGATGCTATCCAGGTCCTAGACGCCCCAGATACGGATGTCTACGATAGGGTGTTGGTGTCACATTAGAGAAGATACGGTGACGAAATTGATTATAGGCATCATCTAGAAGAGGGAAGTAGTTAAGAGTAACAACATGAATAAGAACAAGCTCCGATTGAGGCCGTTTAGAAAGCATTGAAAATCTCTTTGGTATCTAAGATGAAATTACTTCACTTTCTCACGATCTATATAAATTTTAGTGTACGCACACATCCCCTCACACGTGTTGAAACTCTCGACCCCAAAACGACTAACCCAAAGTAACAAACAAGTATGCAAAAAACACAAGTTTTTTTGTTTTTACTGTTCGGTTTTGCATGGGCTATTTCATCCCGATGCTATCCAGGTCCTAGACGCCCCTGATACGGATGTCTACGATAGGGTGTTGGTGTCACATTAGAGAAGATACGGTGACGAAATTGATTATAGGCATCATCTAGAAGAGGGAAGTAGTTAAGAGTAACAACATGAATAAGAACAAGCTCCGATTGAGGCCGTTTAGAAAGCATTGAAAATCTCTTTGGGATCTAAGATGAAATTACTTCACTTTCTCACGATCTATATAAATTTTAGTGTACGCACACATCCCCTCACATGTGTTGAAACTCTCGACCCCCAAAACGACTAACCCAAAGTAACAAACAAGTATGCAAAAAACACAAGTTTTTTTTTCTTTTTTTCTGTTCGGTTTTGCATGGGTTATTTCATCCCGATGCTAACCAGGTCCTAGACGCCCCAGATACGGATGTCTATAGGGTGTTGGTGTCACATTAGAGAAGATACGGTGACGAAATTGATTATAGGCATCATCTAGAAGAGGAAGTAGTTAAGAGTAACAACATGAATAAGAACAAGCTCCGATTGAGGCCGTTTAGAAAGCATTGAAAATCTCTTTGGTATCTAAGATGAAATTACTTCACTTTCTCACGATCTATATAAATTTTAGTGTACGCACACATCCCCTCACACGTGTTGAAACTCTCGACCCCAAAACGACTAACCCAAAGTAACAAACAAGTATACAAAAAACACAAGTTTTTTTTGTTTTTACTGTTCGGTTTTGCATGGGCTATTTCATCCCGATGCTATCCAGGTCCTAGACGCCCCAGATACGGATGTCTACGATAGGGTGTTGGTGTCACATTAGAGAAGATACGGTGACGAAATTGATTATAGGCATCATCTAGAAGAGGGAAGTAGTTAAGAGTAATAACATGAATAAGAACAAGCTCCGATTGAGGCCGTTTAGAAAGCATTGAAAATCTCTTTGGGATCTAAGATGAAATTACTTCACTTTCTCACGATCTATATAAATTTTAATGTACACACACATCCCCTCACACGTGTTTAAACTCTCGACCCCCAAAACGACTAACCCAAAGTAACAAACAAGTATGCAAAAACACAAGTTTTTTTTGTTTTTACTGTTCGGTTTTGCATGGGCTATTTCATCCCGATGCTATCCAGGTCCTAGACGCCCCAGATACGGATGTCTACGATAGGGTGTTGGTGTCACATTAGAGAACATACGGTGACGAAATTGATTATAGGCATCATCTAGAAGAGAGAAGTAGTTAAGAGTAACAACATGAATAAGAACAAGCTCCGATTGAGGCCGTTTAGAAAGCATTGAAAATCTCTTTGGTATCTAAGATGAAATTACTTCACTTTCTCACGATCTATATAAATTTTAGTGTACGCACACATCCCCTCACACGTGTTGAAACTCTCGACCCCCAAAACGACTAACCCAAAGTAACAAACAAGTATGCAAAAAACACAAGTTTTTTTTTGTTTTTCTGTTGGTTTTGCATGGGCTATTTCATCCCGGTCCTAGACGCCCCTGATACGGATGTCTACGATAGGGTGTTGGTGTCACATTAGAGAAGATACGGTGACGAAATTGATTATAGGCATCATCTAGAAGAGGGAAGTAGTTAAGAGTAATAACATGAATAAGAACAAGCTCCGATTGAGGCCGTTTAGAAAGCATTGAAAATCTCTTTGGGATCTAAGATGAAATTACTTCACTTTCTCACGATCTATATAAATTTTAATGTACACACACATCCCCTCACACGTGTTTAAACTCTCGACCCCCAAAACGACTAACCCAAAGTAACAAACAAGTATGCAAAAAACACAAGTTTTTTTTGTTTTTACTGTCGGATGGGCTATTTCATCCCGATGCTATCCAGGTCCTAGACGCCCCTGATACGGATGTCTACGATAGGGTGTTGGTGTCACATTAGAGAACATACGGTGACGAAATTGATTATAGGCATCATCTAGAAGAGGGAAGTAGTTAAGAGTAACAACATGAATAAGAACAAGCTCCGATTGAGGCCGTTTAGAAAGCATTGAAAATCTCTTTGGTATCTAAGATGAAATTACTTCACTTTCTCACGATCTATATAAATTTTAGTGTACGCACACATCCCCTCACACGTGTTGAAACTCTCGACCCCCAAAACGACTAACCCAAAGTAACAAACAAGTAAAAAACACAAGTTTTTTTTGTTTTTCTGTTCGGTTTTGCATGGGCTATTTCATCCCGATGCTATCCAGGTCCTAGACGCCCCTGATACGGATGTCTACGATAGGGTGTTGGTGTCACATTAGAGAAGATACGGTGACGAAATTGATTATAGGCATCATCTAGAAGAGGGAAGTAGTTAAGAGTAACAACATGAATAAGAACAAGCTCGATTGAGGCCGTTTAGAAAGCATTGAAAATCTCTTTGGTATCTAAGATGAAATTACTTCACTTTCTCACGATCTATATAAATTTTAGTGTACGCACACATCCCCTCACACGTGTTGAAACTCTCGACCCCCAAACGACTAACCCAAAGTAACAAACAAGTATGCAAAAAACACAAGTTTTTTGTTTTTACTGTTCGGTTTTGCATGGGCTATTTCATCCCGATGCTATCCAGGTCCTAGACGCCCCTGATACGGATGTCTACGATAGGGTGTTGGTGTCACATTAGAGAAGATACGGTGACGAAATTGATTATAGGCATCATCTAGAAGAGGGAAGTAGTTAAGAGTAACAACATGAATAAGAACAAGCTCCGATTGAGGCCGTTTAGAAAGCATTGAAAATCTCTTTGGGATCTAAGATGAAATTACTTCACTTTCTCACGATCTATATAAATTTTAATGTACGCACACATCCCCTCACACGTGTTGAAACTCTCGACCCCCAAAACGACTAACCCAAAGTAACAAACAAGTATGCAAAAACACAAGTTTTTTTTGTTTTTACTGTTCGGTTTTGGATGGGCTATTTCATCCCGATGCTATCCAGGTCCTAGACGCCCAGATACGGATGTCTACGGTAGGGTGTTGGTGTCACATTAGAGAAGATACGGTGACGAAATTGATTATAGGCATCATCTAGAAGAGGGAAGTAGTTAAGAGTAACAACATGAATAAGAACAAGCTCCGATTGAGGCGTTTAGAAAGCATTGAAAATCTCTTTGGGATCTAAGATGAAATTACTTCACTTTCTCACGATCTATATAAATTTTAGTGTACGCACACATCCCCTCACACGTGTTGAAACTCTCGACCCCCAAAACGACTAACCCAAAGTAACAAACAAGTATGCAAAAAACACAAGTTTTTTGTTTTTACTGTTCGGTTTGCATGGGCTATTTCATCCCGATGCTATCCAGGTCCTAGACGCCCCTGATACGGATGTCTACGGTAGGGTGTTGGTGTCACATTAGAGAAGATACGGTGAAGAAATTGATTATAGGCATCATCTAGAAGAGGGAAGTAGTTAAGAGTAACAACATGAATAAGAACAAGCTCGATTGAGGCCGTTTAGAAAGCATTGAAAATCTCTTTGGGATCTAAGATGAAATTACTTCACTTTCTCACGATCTATATAAATTTTAGTGTACGCACACATCCCCTCACATGTGTTGAAACTCTCGACCCCCAAAACGACTAACCCAAAGTAACAAACAAGTATGCAAAAAACACAAGTTTTTTTTGTTTTTACTGTTCGGTTTTGCATGGGCTATTTCATCCCGATGCTATCCAGGTCCTAGACGCCCCAGATCGGATGTCTACGATAGGGTGTTGGTGTCACATTAGAGAAGATACGGTGACGAAAATGATTATAGGCATCATCTAGAAGAGGGAAGTAGTTAAGAGTAACAACATGAATAAGAACAAGCTCCGATTGAGGCCGTTTAGAAAGCATTGAAAATCTCTTTGGTATCTAAGATGAAATTACTTCACTTTCTCACGATCTATATAAATTTTAGTGTACGCACACATCCCCTCACACGTGTTGAAACTCTCGACCCCCAAAACGACTAACCCAAAGTAACAAACAAGTATGCAAAAAACACAAGTTTTTTTTTTGTTTTTTTACTTGTTCGGTTTTGCATGGGCTTTTTCATCGATGCTATCCAGATCCTAGACGCCCCTGATACGGATGTCTACGATAGGGTGTTGGTGTCACATTAGAGAAGATACGGTGACGAAATTGATTATAGGCATCATCTAGAAGAGGGAAGTAGTTAAGAGTAACAACATGAATAAGAACAAGCTCCGATTGAGGCCGTTTAGAAAGCATTGAAAATCTCTTTGGGATCTAAGATGAAATTACTTCACTTTCTCACGATCTATATAAATTTTAATGTACACACACATCCCCTCACACGTGTTTAAACTCTCGACCCCCAAAACGACTAACCCAAAGTAACAAACAAGTATGCAAAAAACACAAGTTTTTTGTTTTTACTGTTCGGTTTTGCATGGGCTATTTCATCCCGATGCTATCCAGGTCCTAGACGCCCCTGATACGGATGTCTACGATAGGGTGTTGGTGTCACATTAGAGAACATACGGTGACGAAATTGATTATAGGCATCATCTAGAAGAGGGAAGTAGTTAAGAGTAACAACATGAATAAGAACAAGCTCCGATTGAGGCCGTTTAGAAAGCATTGAAAATCTCTTTGGTATCTAAGATGAAATTACTTCACTTTCTCACGATCTATATAAATTTTAGTGTACGCACACATCCCCTCACACGTGTTGAAACTCTCGACCCCCAAAACGACTAACCCAAAGTAACAAACAAGTATGCAAAAAACACAAGTTTTTTTTTGTTTTTCTTATTGTTCGGTTTTGCATGGGCTATTTCATCCCGATGCTATCCAGGTCCTAGACGCCCCTGATACGGATGTCTACGATAGGGTGTTGGTGTCACATTAGAGAACATACGGTGACGAAATTGATTATAGGCATCATCTAGAAGAGGGAAGTAGTTAAGAGTAACAACATGAATAAGAACAAGCTCCGATTGAGGCCGTTTAGAAAGCATTGAAAATCTCTTTGGTATCTAAGATGAAATTACTTCACTTTCTCACGATCTATATAAATTTTAGTGTACGCACACATCCCCTCACACGTGTTGAAACTCTCGACCCCCAAAACGACTAACCCAAAGTAACAAACAAGTATGCAAAAAACACAAGTTTTTTTTGTTTTTACTGTTCGGTTTTGCATGGGCTATTTCATCCCGATGCTATCCAGGTCCTAGACGCCCCTGATACGGATGTCTACGATAGGGTGTTGGTGTCACATTAGAGAAGATACGGTGACGAAATTGATTATAGGCATCATCTAGAAGAGGGAAGTAGTTAAGAGTAACAACATGAATAAGAACAAGCTCCGATTGAGGCCGTTTAGAAAGCATTGAAAATCTCTTTGGGATCTAAGATGAAATTACTTCACTTTCTCACGATCTATATAAATTTTAATGTACGCACACATCCCCTCACACGTGTTGAAACTCTCGACCCCCAAAACGACTAACCCAAAGTAACAAACAAGTATGCAAAAAACACAAGTTTTTTTTGTTTTTACTGTTCGGTTTTGCATGGGATATTTCATCCCGATGCTATCCAGGTCCTAGACGCCCCAGATACGGATGTCTACGGTAGGGTGTTGGTGTCACATTAGAGAAGATACGGTGACGAAATTGATTATAGGCATCATCTAGAAGAGGGAAGTAGTTAAGAGTAACAACATGAATAAGAACAAGCTCCGATTGAGGCCGTTTAGAAAGCATTGAAAATCTCTTTGGGATCTAAGATGAAATTACTTCACTTTCTCACGATCTATATAAATTTTAGTGTACGCACACACTCACACGTGTTGAAACTCTCGACCCCCAAAACGACTAACCCAAAGTAACAAACAAGTATGCAAAAAACACAAGTTTTTTTTGTTTTTTACTGTTCGGTTTTGCATGGGTTATTTCATCCCGATGCTATCCAGTCCTAGACGCCCAGATACGGATGTCTACGGTAGGGTGTTGGTGTCACATTAGAGAACCGGTGACGAAATTGATTATAGGCATCATCTAGAAGAGGAAGTAGTTAAGAGTAACAACATGAATAAGAACAAGCTCCGATTGAGGCCGTTTAGAAAGCATTGAAAATCTCTTTGGGATCTAAGATGAAATTACTTCACTTTCTCACGATCTATATAAATTTTAGTATACGCACACATCCCCTCACACGTGTTGAAACTCTCGACCCCCAAAACACTAACCCAAAGTAACAAACAAGTATGCAAAAAACACAAGTTTTTTTTTGTTTTTTTGTTCGGTTTTGCATGGGTTATTTCATCCCGATGCTATCCAGGTCCTAGACGCCCCGGATACGGATGTCTACGATAGGGTGTTGGTGTCACATTAGAGAAGATACGGTGACGAAATTGATTATAGGCATCATCTAGAAAAGGGAAGTAGTTAAGAGTAACAACATGAATAAGAACAAGCTCCGATTGAGGCCGTTTAGAAAGCATTGAAAATCTCTTTGGTATCTAAGATGAAATTACTTCACTTTCTCACGATCTATATAAATTTTAGTGTACGCACACATCCCCTCACACGTGTTGAAACTCTCGACCCCCAAAACAACTAACCCAAAGTAACAAACAAGTATGCAAAAAAAGCATTTTTTTTTGTTTCTTGTTCGGTTTTATGGGCTATTTCATCCCGATCTTTATCCGGGTCCTAGGCAGCCCACCGATACGGATGTCTACGATGGGTGTTGGTGTCACATTAAGAAGATACGGTGACGAAATTGATTATAGGCATCATTAGAAGAGGGAAGTAGTTAAGAGTAATAACATGAATAAGAACAAGCTCGATTGAGGCCGTTTAGAAAGCATTGAAAATCTCTTTGGGATCTAGGATGAAATTACTTCACTTTCCTCACGATCTATATAAATTTTAATGTACACACACATCCCCTCACACGTGTTTAAACTCTCGACCCCCAAAACGACTAACCCAAAGTAACAAACAAGTATGCAAAAAACACAAGTTTTTTTTTTACTGTTCGGTTTTTGCATGGGCTATTTCATCCCGATGCTATCCAGGTCCTAGACGCCCCTGATACGGATGTCTACGATAGGGTGTTGGTGTCACATTAGAGAACATACGGTGACGAAATTGATTATAGGCATCATCTAGAAGAGTGAAGTAGTTAAGAGTAACAACATGAATAAGAACAAGCTCCGATTGAGGCCGTTTAGAAAGCATTGAAAATCTCTTTGGTATCTAAGATGAAATTACTTCACTTTCTCACGATCTATATAAATTTTAGTGTACGCACACATCCCCTCACACGTGTTGAAACTCTCGACCCCAAAACGACTAACCCAAAGTAACAAACAAGTATGCAAAAACACAAGTTTTTTTTGTTTTTACTGTTCGGTTTTGCATGGGCTATTTCATCCCGATGTTATCCAGGAGGTCCTAGACGCCCCAGATACGGATGTCTACGATAGGGTGTTGGTGTTACATTAGAGAAGATACGGTGACGAAAATGATTATAGGCATCATCTAGAAGAAGGAAGTAGTTAAGAGTAACAACATGAATAAGAACAAGCTCACGATTGAAGTAGCATTGAAAATCTCTTTGGTATCTAAGATGAAATTACTTCACTTTCTCTGATATATAAATTGTAATGTATGCACACATCCCTCACGTGTTGAAACTCTCGGCCTTAAAACGACTAACCCAAGTAACGAACAAGTATGCAAAAACACAAGTTTTTTTGTTTTTTTTGTTCGGTTTTGCATGGGCTATTTCATCCCGATGCTATCCCAGGTCCTGAACGCCCGATGCGGATGTCTACGATAGGGTGTTGGTATTACAAGATACGGTGAAGAAATTGATTATAGGCATCATCTAGAAGAGGAAAGTAGTTAAGAGTAACAACATGAATAAGAACAAGCTCCGATTGAGGCCGTTTAGAAAGCATTGAAAATCTCTTTGGTATCTAAGATGAAATTACTTCACTTTCTCACGATCTATATAAATTTTAATGTACGCACACATCCCCTCACACGTGTTGAAACTCTCGACCCCCAAAACGACCCAAAGTAACAAACAAGTATGCAAAAAACACAAGTTTTTTTGTTTTTACTGTTCGGTTTTGCATGGGCTATTTCATCCCGATGCTATCCAGGTCCTAGACGCCCCAGATATGGATGTCTACGATAGGGTGTTGGTGTCACATTAGAGAAGATACGGTGACGAAATTGATTATAGGCATCATCTAGAAGAGGAAAGTAGTTAAGAGTAACAACATGAATAAGAACAAGCTCCGATTGAGGCCGTTTAGAAAGCATTGAAAATCTCTTTGGGATCTAAGATGAAATTACTTCACTTTCTCATGATCTATATAAATTTTAATGTACGCACACATCCCCTCACACGTGTTGAAACTCTCGACCCCCAAAACGACTAACCCAAAGTAACAAACAAGTATGCAAAAAAACACAAGTTTTTTTTGTTTTTACTGTTCGGTTTTGCATGGGCTATTTCATCCCGATGCTATCCAGGTCCTAGACGCCCCTGATACGGATGTCTCGATAGGGTGTTGGTGGCCATTGAAGATACGGTGACAAGAATTGAAGTTATAGGCATCATCACAGAAAGGGAGTAGTTAAGAGTAACAACATGAATAAGAACAAGCTCCGATTGAGGCGTTTAGAAAGCATTGAAAATCTCTTTGGTATCTAAGATGAAATTACTTCACTTTCTCACGATCTATATAAATTTTAGTGTATGCACACATCCCCTCACACGATGTTGAAACTCTCGACCCCCAAAACGACTAACCCAAAGTAACAAACAAGTGGCAAAAAACACAGAGTTTTTTTTGTTTCTTGTTAGGTTTTATGGGCTATTTCATCGATGTTATCCAGGTCCTAAGCCTTCTCGTGCAGGATGTCTCGATAGGAGTGTTTGTAGCGACCCAGGAAAATACCCCTATTAAATTTGTTTGTTCCTTTTTATTTTATGCATCATCATGTCGTAATGCATCATATCCATCCATACTTTTTAACAAAATAATTATTTATTCTTATATGGTTTATAAAACCCGCAGAAGCGATTCTTTTCAGCAGATTAATAAAGCTCCAGCTAAAATATTTTACGATACCTTGTAAACTTGTTTTAAATTAAACAAAATTAAAGTTGTCAAATGTTTTATAAAATCTGTCACCTCTTCTAATTTTCTTTCTTTCAAACCCTTGCGCTCTGCTCTCCTGTGGTTTCTTTCTTCTTCTATTTTCTTCCATGCTATATGGCAGACTCAATCATTCTAAAAATGAGTTTCAGCTCCTTTCTTCATGCGAGCTTCTTTCTCAGCCCACCTACGTTTTAAGACCACCAGCCCAACCCAACACCTCCAGAAAATCCAGCTCTTGTTCTCACGTTCATCTTCTTCACTGTACGGCAAGCATCCCCTACCGAGTGCCACGTCTTGTACCTGGGGATGGGACGGACGTCCTTGTCTCTGGCCGCCTATAAGACTCCCTGCAACCCTAGTCTCCTGCCAGTTCTCTTCCCCGCCGCCACCCTCTCTGTCTCCTAACCAAAACACTACCCTGAGCCACCTCGCCGTCTAACTCGCCGCCGCCATCGCCGGCCTGCCTTGACGCCACCTGAGCAGGGGAATGGAACTGCGCCGTCCTCCTCTTCGTCCTGGACATCTTCCCGAAGCCGAGCGCCGCCCGCAGCTGCACGAGCACATCCACGCCGTCATCGTCTACCTCCCGGCCACCTCGTCTTCCTCGTCGCCGGCGAGCTCCTCTGCCTCCTCTTCCTCGTCGTCGAGCACCCCTGGGTGAGCGACATCAACACCACACCTCCCTCATCTCTGCATGGTCGCTGCATCGCGTCGCATGGAGAAGATCAGATACTGTTTTGAAAACGAAAACGAAAAGGTTCCAGTTTTTGCTGTTTCGCGGTGTCGACTTTCGGTGTAGATCCTCGCCGGCACAGGTTACCCCAGCACGAGCCTCTTGTTTCTCTAGATGCACAACATCACCAGCTGTCTACTGGTTTTGGAATCACCCAAAACGGAGCGATAACGGCGTCGTCATCGTCTTAAGTTCGGTCGGCTTCGCTTTTCAGTTTTCGGTCCAGTGTCGCTGTTTCGTCGTCTCGTTTTTCCAGCGAGCTTTCCTGTCGTGTCGGTATCTTTCCCAACCAAACCACCTCCATTCGACTCACGGCACAACTCTCTTGCCAGACATGGAAGCCACGCGCAGCATCTCCAGGTTGGTGCCATCGACCTCCAAAGTTGCAACCAGCAGGTGTTCGATTTTCAGTGAAGTGTCGTTCTTCAGTTATCAAGTGTCGCTCTATTCAGTGGTTTCAGAGAACGCACAGTACACGCGCTCCGTTCTTCTCCGCGTCTCTCCGGCGAACGAGTCAAAGTAGAGCGAACCATTAACACCTCCGGATGCATCCCCACCACCAGCTCCAACTTTATTTTTTTGGTTCGGGTAGAAACGGGCGATTTTCGTCGCGGTCATGACTTTAAAAACTGTGCACATTCGCTATCTACAGGGACGGGCTGTCACGATCTTCAGTTCGTAGTGTCATGTTCAGTTATCTTTCTCGCCCACTATACCTTATCTGCATTCCTTTCACTATCAAATTTATTCCGATCACACAGCCCACTGGCTACCATCCTTGATCTCTCCTGCACCTTCGAGTTCGAATCCCCGCTGGCGCGACAAAACAACATTTTTGCTAGCGCCCGCTTTAGTATCTGAAATTGTTTCTACACCCAAATCATTTTTCTATTTTTCTGATTTTGTTCTTTGCACCTGTTTCAAAACTGCACTTTTACAAATCTAATGGCTACAAACTTTATGTCCATTTTGATCAGAAAAGTAAAGACATGAATATGCCATCATGTCGCGTTAATAGTTTAAGCAATGCCTAACATATATGCGGGTATTTAGGATCACAGGCAGGGTTTCCGCTCGGCAATAAAGTAGCTCCGCCTTTTCGCTGTCATGCCATGTTGGCCAACCTTTAATTTCTTGGTGGAAATGCAACTCAAACCTAATTGTTTGGTAGAGTTAGATCACTTAATTTGGATAAAGTGCATGTATCGTGCACCATGTCATGCATATCATCTTGATCATGCTGGATCTTCTTTATCCGTAGTAGTAAGACTTGCATGCGTTGTTTGTCCAGCATTTGCTTCTTCACGGATAGGATCACGAAGTGGTGATGTGAGATACGCCAAGTTCTCCTAGGATGTCCTACGGCAAGCACGGCAAGCATTTCCCTTATACTCCTGCCCCTGCAGAAGTCGCTCACCTATTTTATTTTGCCTTCTCCCTCATGCTATCCTTAAGTTGCGTTCTTGTCACGTGTCCCTTCCACTTGTTACCTCAAGCAGCCTATATTGCCTCCACCAACCACCTACAGCTATTGTTTGGTTATCGGGTCTGCCTTGCGAGTCGTAGTGCATGCTAGTCTTTGTTTTATCTAGTTACCGTTATTGCTATCTTATCGGGTTATCTGTTGGGGAATCATGACACATGGTTTATGGATATATCTGTTGAGGGTATCATGGTTACTTGTTAATAGTTGTTAGCGGAGGCATCGGTGGGTCAGCTGATCGTTTTGTGACGGCTCACTTGTGTTTCCTAAATATCTTAGGACCCCGAGTTCTTGTTATCTGTTCCGAGACTGAGCGCTCTAACCACACGTGGGTATGCTTATGGGTCTCCCCTTGACCACTGCCGGAATCTACAGCTTTGTCCAGTGGCCACAACTAGTTTGCAATGTTTTACCATTTGTTGTTTGCGTGCATGCCAGCTTGTTACTTATTTACTTTGGGAAGCCCCTGGGTGCCTTGTATCCCTTGTTTCTGGTATGCACGTATAGGTCGCGGAGCCGCTGCGAAGTGGTTTATCGCCCCAGTGTGGTGTTTAAACCACCTAGCACGTTGACACACATAGCTAAGTCCGCTTCGGAGATACGGCCGGACTTCGATACGGGTTCAACTTGGTTAGGTGGCTTCCTGGACATTGTTGTCGTGAAGGAGAGTGCGAGCCGTGATATCCACCTGTCGTAAGTGGATCGAGCGGTGCGTGTGGGTACATTTGGGCAACCCCTGCAGGGTGTACATCTTATCGATAAAGCGATGTCGCGATTATGGACGACTTGGAAGTGACCTTGACTAAACCATAGACAACACACTGTTATTTCGATACTAATAACACATAATAAAGATAGAACAACTTAAATAATAAATGGTTAAAACTTGACAACCGTGTGAGTG
Organism: Lolium multiflorum; assembly: GCA_030979885.1. Classification (NCBI taxonomy): domain Eukaryota; kingdom Viridiplantae; phylum Streptophyta; class Magnoliopsida; order Poales; family Poaceae; genus Lolium; species Lolium multiflorum. The sequence continues at coordinate 64,711,004 of CM061750.1, forward strand.
CCTTTGTAAGTACTTCCTTGGGGGGGAACGTGTCATTTGTATTATGTTTGCGAGTATGGAAGCTGTTAGTTTATCTTGTTCTCTCATTTTCTACGATGAACGAGTGATAGCAGAGTGTCTCTATAGGTTTTACTAGTGTACTTGTGTGCCCAGCTTAACCACCATATTATACTGACGTTCCTCTTCGTCCTCTAAGTCCCTAACGTGCCTCAAGTACAAAGAAACGACTGGTTTGACAGAATGCTTATACGTCTTGGAAGTCTTGGTAAGAAATAGAGGCAGGTAGCAGCTAACATCTACGGGACCTGCAGGAAGAATTGTGAAATGGTGCGATGAAAGCGACGTTAGCAGGTTACCCTTAGGCTTGGCTGGGCGGGGGTTATGGACGTAACGATTATCTTGGGGACTCTTAGTCCAATTTGTATCTTAATAAAATGTTTCGGATGTATTTGATATTACGTATGATTTGGATCTTTGTATGTATCTATTTGTATCTTGACTCGTTGGAGTCGTTGTTGTAATATATGTCTCTTGTGGGCTCTATTGTAATCCTGTTGTAATGTTACTGCTCGTGATTGATTCCACCCGCATCGCGTGCATGCTTCGGCGTGTACGAGGCGCTTGGTGGTGCGTCTCCTAGAATCGATATCGTGCGGATTTCGGCGGGATCGCTGAGATGCCCCAGATACGGATGTCTACGGTAGGGTGTTGGTGTCACATTAGAGAAGATACGGTGACGAAATTGATTATAGGCATCATCTAGAAGAGGGAAGTTAAGAGTAACAACATGAATAAGAACAAGCTCAGATTGAGGCCGTTTAGAAAGCATTGAAAATCTCTTTGGTATCTAAGATGAAATTACTTCACTTTCTCACGATCTATATAATTTTAATTAATACTTTGTCCCTCACACGTGTTGAAACTCTCGACCCCCAAAACAACTAACCCAAAGTAACAAAAAATTATGCAAAAAACACAAGTTTTTTGTTTCTTGTTCGGTTTTGCATGGGCTATTTCATCCCGATGCTATCCAGGTCCCTGGGCAGCCCCAGGATACGGATGTACGATAGGGTGTTGGTGTCACATTAGAGAAGATACGGTGATGAAATTGATTATAGGCATCATCTAGAAGAGGGAAGTAGTTAAGAGTAACAACATGAATAAGAACAAGCTCCGATTGAGGCCGTTTAGAAAGCATTGAAAATCTCTTTAGGATCTAAGATGAAATTACTTCACTTTCTCACGATCTATATAAATTTTAGTGTACGCACACATCCCCTCACACGTGTTGAAACTCTCGACCCCCAAACGACTAACCCAAAGTAACAAACAAGTATGCAAAAAACACAAGTTTTTTTGTTTTTACTGTTCGGTTTTGCATGGGCTATTTCATCCCGATGCTATCCAGGTCCTAGACGCCCCAGATACGGATGTCTACGATAGGGTGTTGGTGTCACATTAGAGAAGATACGGTGATGAAATTGATTATAGGCATCATCTAGAAGAGGAGTAGTTAAGAGTAACAACATGAATAAGAACAAACTCCGATTGAGGCCGTTTAGAAAGCATTGAAAATCTCTTTGGTATCTAAGATGAAATTACTTCACTTTCTCACGATCTATATAAATTTTAGTGTACACACATCCCCTCACACGTGTTGAAACTCTGGACCCCCAAAACGACTAACCCAAAGTAACAAACAAGTATGCAAAAACACAAGTTTTTTTTGTTTTTACTGTTCGGTTTTGCATGGGCTATTTCATCCCGATGCTATCCAGTTCCTAGACGCCCCAAATACGGATGTCTACGATAGGGTGTTGGTGTCACATTAGAGAAGATACGGTGACGAAATTGATTATAGGCATCATCTAGAAGAGGGAAGTAGTTAAGAGTAATAACATGAATAAGAACAAGCTTCGATTGAGGCCGTTTAGAAAGCATTGAAAATCTCTTTGGGATCTAAGATGAAATTACTTCACTTTCTCACGATCAATATAAATTTTAATGTACGCACACATCCCCTCACACGTGTTGAAACTCTCGACCCCCAAAACGACTAACCCAAAGTAACAAACAAGTATGCAAAAAACACAAGTTTTTTTTGTTTTTTCTGTTCGGTTTTGCATGGGCTATTTCATCCCGATGCTATCCAGGTCCTCCCCTGATACGGATGTCTACGATAGGGTGTTGGTGTCACATTAGAGAAGGTACGGTGACGAAATTGATTATAGGCATCATCTAGAAGAGGGAAGTAGTTAAGAGTAACAACATGAATAAGACAAGCTCCGATTGAGGCCGTTTAGAAAGCATTGAAAATCTCTTTGGTATCTAAGATGAAATTACTTCACTTTCTCACGATCTATATAAATTTTAGTGTACGCACACATCCCCTCACACGTGTTGAAACTCTCAACCCCCAAAACGACTAACCCAAAGTAACAAACAAGTATGCAAAAAAACACAAGTTTTTTTTTTGTTTTTTCTTTTTTTTTTTTGTGGTTTTTTCATCTCGATGCTATCCAGGTCCTAGACGCACGGATGTCTACGATAGGGTGTTGGTGTTACATTAGAGAAGATACGGTGACGAAAATGATTATAGGCATCATCTAGAAGAAGGAAGTAGTTAAGAGTAACAACATGAATAAGAACAAGCTCCGATTGAGGCGTTTAGAAAGCATTGAAAATCTCTTTGGGATCTAAGATGAAATTACTTCACTTTCTCACGATCTATATAAATTTTAGTGTATGCACACACGTGTTGAAACTCTCGACCCCCAAAACGACTAACCCAAAGTAACAAAAAAGTATGCCAAAAACACAAGTTTTTTTTTTTTTTTTTCTTTGTTAGGTTTATAGACTTTCATTACCATTCGATGCTATCCAGGCCTAGACGCCCCAGATACGGATGTCTACGATAGGGTGTTGGTGTTACATTAGAGAAGATACGGTGACGAAAATGATTATAGGCATCATCTAGAAGAGGGAAGTAGTTAAGAGTAACAACATGAATAAAAACAAGCTCCGATTGAGGCCGTTTAGAAAGCATTGAA